>CM075858.1:63281139-63413639 GCA_037975125.1 Latrodectus hesperus
CGTATTCCATTACCATTGAGTAATTTAAGTCTTTTTGTAAAAAAATTAAATTGCATTCATTTTTATATAAATTAATACATGGAATATATCTATAAAGCAAAATATCAACTTTTTTCGTTCAAATCAGCTGTTTAGAAAAGAGGTAATGAAATAAATAGGAATTGTGTAGTAAATATTTTTTTCACTTAATGTTATGAAAGCATCTTTCAGATATTAAACTTACAAATATTTCAGAGTAACTATCTTACAAATATTTTAATCTTATTTACAGCATTATATAATATACATATATATATATATATATATATATATATATATATATATATATATATATATATATATATATATATATATATATATATATATATATATATATATATATATATACATACATACAATAAATTAATAATTATAAATACACAAATCACAAATATTTTATATTTATATGCATAACATTTTCTTTGTATCTCATTTTCATTTAAATTTTATAGTTATGGAAAATTGTGTCGATAATTTTCATAAATAAAAAAGCAAAGGTGATTCTCGTATTAATGATCGTATAAAAAATTACAAAGTATATAATTTTATTGACACACACAATATGCTATATAATGTTCTTCGATAATATTCGTTCACAATATTTTTTCGAAATAAGTAAAGACATTACGCTGCACCACATAGCACATGTTAAAATACATTATTGATTAATGTATTTTTTAATTAATTATATATTTAAAAAATTTGTTTTTGTCTTGTTTTTATCAATATAAAAAGCTATCATGCTTTGTTTTAATGCTAATAATACTATTGAAAATCATTAAACTATTAACAAAACAAGATAACAATGAATGCATTTTTAAAAATAATCTGGGAAACATTAAAAATAGTCATTCATGAATATGTCATAATAGTCAATTATGAGCATTTCATAATCGTCAGACGATTATAATAGTCAGTCATGAATAGAAATTTCATCAATTAACATGGGTGGCACTGTGCTTGTATGCACATATTATAACCAGTAAATAACATATAACATTGAGAAATAGTTAGCTAAATAATAAGCATATATATTACAAATATTTTAAAGCTGTGAAAAAGTTTGTTCTATAGAATCAATCATTTAAACGTTTTTTTAATTGTTACTTATAAATACATATAAAATTTATAAGTACAAATAAAAAGCGAAACTAAATTTTGTAAAACTTTTTAAAGACCTTTAATATAAAGACATCTATTTTACTTTATTTCTGATTTAAATTTGAATTACTTTTATTACTTGAAGTATTATAGATTTGTAAATTTTATTTCAGATGTTTTCGGTTCCAAATTTTACAATTAAAAAACTATCTAATAAAAATGTGTGTATCATAAATCTAAAAATAGCTCAAATTATTCAACAACAGATATTGGAAATGTCCTATTAATTATAATCCTCTAATTGTATTTGTAAACTAACAAAAGTGTTAAAAAAGAAATTGACTTACCAAATATGAAAATAATTTAATCACAAATTTCAATAAACGTTTTTCTTTAAATCCGATAAAAATTATTAACTAAATCTAGAATTTCAGGAAATAACAAGAGTAAGAATTGTTTCACATTCAGCATAGGTGATCTGAGTTTGTAGCCGGTCTCTATGGAAACGAGGAGAAAATAGAAGCGCCATCTAACGGCTGGACAAGGGCACTGTGTCACCAGTGGCGGAACTCTCCAACCTCATTTTGTAACAAAAAAAA
This sequence comes from Latrodectus hesperus, assembly GCA_037975125.1. Lineage (NCBI taxonomy): Eukaryota > Metazoa > Arthropoda > Arachnida > Araneae > Theridiidae > Latrodectus > Latrodectus hesperus. The sequence goes on from CM075858.1 coordinate 63,282,879, forward strand.
TTTGTTTTTTCTTGACATCATTTTGACAACATTTGATTGAATGCAGATGTTAAAATAGCAGTAATTATTAAGTTGGGCTGAGAATGGAAACATTGATAAAAGCGTGATTTCTTTTTTTATGCTACTTCTTTCTTAATAATGTAACACTGAAGTCAATAAAAATGAAACTATTGACAAAACTGAAAATTCCTATTTCGTAACTGTTTCGCTTTCTAAGAATTAAATAAAAAAGAAATTTATAAATAAAATACATATTAAGAATGTCAACAATCAACTTAATTATTTTATGTTCAAGAGTTTTTTTTTCAAAATCTATTTTTATAAAGGGAATCTGTTAGGAAATACTTTTAGCTTTTATGAAATTAGGCCACTTATAATATGTAATTAGATTGATAAAATATGAAATATGCTATTAATGTTTCAGCAAAATTTCTAACAATAAATACAAATTATTAAAAAACAATGTGTGAATTAGAGTTATTTAAAAATCTAATTTATACAGAATAAACTAAAAAATTATTCTGAATGAATAAAAAAACTGTAATATATTCGCCACATTTTTAAATCAAAATGAATCTTATATTTTTAAAAAAATCAATAAGCGATTTTTAATAAATATAATTTATTTAGTATACGAGTTAATTATTTTGAATATAAATTAATTATGATAATTAATACAATAAATGTGTAAGTATATTGTGTTTGCAAAATGTAATTTTTTAACTTATTTCTAAAGCTTCCAAGTTTATGTATTTGTTCAGCAATTAACTATTAGAGCATTTTTCATTATCAACTGATATTAATTAATAAATTATTAAATAATAAATTATTTCATTTTAATAAATGATTTTTTGTTTAAAATTTTTTCATATTTGTTTTAATAACTTAATTTATTATTTATTTCATTTTTAAATAAATAAATAATTATAAAAGTTAAATAATTAAAAGGAAATTAATAAAATCAGGGTTTTTTTTGTTTTGGTATTATGTATCGAAGCATAATTATTAATGATGAATTAGTTTTTTTTAAATAATTGTTGTAAGAAAAAATGTAAGGTATTAGGTACCAGAATCGAAACTGCCGTCAAGTTGTGGCTCAGTTTCAACTCCTGACGGGTCACCTGCTCCTAGCTGAACATTTGCACCGTATTGGAATCTTAAATTTATCTGATTGTTCGCTCTGCAACTTGACAGAACCCATGACCCACCTCCATCACTGTGCTGCCCCCTGCGTGGCAGCTCTGAATTATCGCTTTATTGCAAATTAAAGAACTTATGGGGTAATGACTTCGGTCACCTCGTTAACGTTTATGTACTGTATTCATCTGTCTTGGTCTTAGTCTTATGTCTATTTTATGATTTTTCATGTGTTTTATTTGTGTAATTCCTTGTATTTGCCCTGCCATTGGAAATAAAATAAAAAAGGTACCAGAGTTTAAACATGTGTGAGAATGTGAAACAAAATCAAAAATTTAAATAATTTCCTTAATAATTTCAAAAATTAGCTAATTAGATTTTATATAAATTACAACTGACAATTTTAAAATTTAAAGATTAGAAGTTTAATGTATAATGCATTCTCCAATACTGAAACATTTTTACAAGATTCCTTTCAAATTATTAAGCAACAGGTATTATTTCTCAGTATATTCTCGATATAATAATAAATTAAACTTAGAAAAGACAAGAAAATATTGTTATATATGTTTTCTCGTATTATTTAAAAAAGCTATAAATAATTTTTGGATTTATATTGTAAACGTGGAGAACATATGGAAATAGATAAAATATAGTTCTAATTGTATTCCATTACGGATTCTTCTTTCTTGCATCATCTTGAAGTCAGCCATAATAATTGTTAGCTGAAAGTAATCAAAATATTTTTGCATATATAATTTTTCAAATGAATGAATTGTTACGCTTTTCTTTCGAACATATTTTGAAGATTATGTTAATCAAAAAAGTGAAGTATGTGTGTTTTGCGCTTTCTTCATTCAAAATATTCCCACGATAAAATCGTTTTCAGGAACAATTTGCAGACGATTAAACTGGAATGGCAGTAGCAGTTACAGACGATTCAAAACCTTCCGGAACGTGTCCCCAAATTTGCAAAATTGTTTCCACGCGATAACAGACGATATTCTTATGTTCTATCGCCACTTCTTGTTTACTCGTGTTCACGTGATCGCACAGCATTAGGTCATTGGGTGAATTTAGCTATGAAAAAGAACATGGCCGCATCCTTTCCACTGTCCTTTGCTGATACACTTTTATATTCATCTAGCAACTTTGTTCTGTGACCTGAAGACGCGGCATCACACGTGATCGCCCACAAATCGTCGTAATAATTCCGTGAATGATTTTGACCTATTCATGAAGTACTTAATTTGCGCCAATTTCGAATAGGAAGAGCATTCGATGTGCATTTTTTCTTCTTGCTTTTGCGCCCTAAGCTGTTGAACAGAGAATTTTAGGTCAATTTTTTCTTCTGAAGCAGATGGCAACACTTTCGATTTCATTGCTTTTTAACTGAAATAATTATGTTTTTTCTCACATGTGTGGATAATTTTACTGGTATCTATAATAAGGTTATATTCTTTTATTATTTATGCTTTTTTGCTATAAAAATATTTTTTAAGCATAGATATTCTATTTCATAAATTTAAATTTATTTAAAATAGACACTGAATTGAAATAAAGACAGTTTACATTTTTTATATTACATTTTTCAATTAATGTTTCAATTAAAATTTTCAAAAATAATGAATCAAATTTATTATTTTCTACTTTGGAAGCTACTAAGAATCTAAAGTTTCCTCATTTTCTTGCACTTGTTTTTATTTTTAATTTGATAGGAATAATATATATATATATATATATATATATATATACTATATATATATATATATATATATATATATATATTAACAATTTCAGCTGATTTAACTAGTTAAAATGAGTAAACTTATCAAGTTGATTATAAACTTCAGCTTATTTACCGTGACAGTTGTTTAATACTCAGTTTATGCACATCATCTTTCTTGTCTTTTATAAATCGTTTGCTCCGAATAAATCGCTTATAAATCGTCTCAGCTTAGGTGTGGGTGTTTTTTATTGTTTGTGGAATCCATTTTAAACGGTAGCTCGCGTTCAAAACAGCCCTCGTGTGCAAAAACTCTCTGCAAAATGACAACCTAAAAATAATGAAATTGATATCATTAAATTTGTATTTATATCTTAATTTTTTGACTGATAATTTCTGCCAATCTTTGAAGAATTACTTTTGCTTTTATATCAAATTTAGAACGGGTGTTTTCAGGATTTTTTCAATCTCTTTTTCCGTGTCACAAGAACTAAAATTTTGCCAACAAAATTATATTGTCTCCATCAGTATATTCAATTGAGACAAAATAAATATTTCCTTATAAATTAAATTTAAACAAATAAAGATATTGTCATCATAAATTTCTAAATAAAATTTTTATTTGTGAACATAACATTATATATTTATCTAAAATATTAGTATACTATAAAAATATATTCATTATTTCCAAAAAATAAGCTTATTTTACTATTTTCCTATTCTAAGGAGTAACCAGGGGATATAATCACCAATCTATAATATATTTAGAGAATAATACTTCAAACATACACAGTGTATGTGCGCTTTGTGTATAAAAATATTTCTTGACTGAAAAATCAAATACCAATGAAATATTAATTTGCATAATCAATTTCTATATTATTCCCAAATAAAATAAAAATTTTATTTCATAGCTGGGCTGTTTAGATTTTCATAGCATATTTAAGCATTTGCAGTTTCTAAAATTTTAGGACCACAGCCATAATCTTGATTCATTTAGTTCATTTTAGTTAAGTGTTCTTTTTCTTTAAGTACGTGTAGTTTAATATCAGTAATTTTATCCTTCGACTGTACTCATTAAAATAACACACATCACAAATGCTGAAACTGATGCTATTAGTCTTCATCTTGGGAATCACTTAAAATCCATTTATATAAAAACTAACCTTAATCATGATAATAACAAAAAAAATAGATGATGATTTTCAAATATTTCATTGTGAACGTAAATAGGAGAATTGTTGTTTTACCCTTTTATAACAAAAAATTTTCAATGACCTTTTGGGGTGTACGTTAACCTTCGCTACTGCGTTAATCTTTTTTACTGAAACACGTTCAGTTCAAAGCTCATTCTGAAATTGTATGCAATCACACCTGGGGACTAGTACAATAGGCGGTACTTTTGTAAGCAGTAAACCGACTACAAAGAAGACTACGGGGAATGTATAGGGGTTGAGAAACATGTGAACTATACACCTGGACCACCCCTGGGAAACTGTTACCATTTTATGAACTTTTTTTTTAACTAGTTTAAAAATTATGTTTATAGTATGTGAATAACGTGATATTATTTGTCTACTAAAGAGAAAATGCAGCCTAATTTTTAAAATATTTCACAAAATTAAAATTTTACTGTCGATATTCATAAAGGTTTAACGTCAAAATTGGCTCCGTGAAAAACGAATTAAAAAATTATCCCAAGAAAAGAATTTCAGATCTGTGTTTTAAAGATGAAATATTTTTATTGCAATAAATATTATTCCATTGCAGATGATTATTTCAGTATTATATTATTTTAAGTGCATAATGTTTAGTCACACAAAATGAATTTATACTGTTTGTTGAATGCCAAGAGTTTATACCAAATATTATTGCATGGCTAATGACTACTTTAAAAATATTATATTATTTTAAGCGCATATTTTGTTGAATGCCAAGAGTTAGTTTGAAAATTTTGCTATAAGTATTCCATAAATAAGCTTTTACTCAAAGCTATTATTTAAATTAAAAATAGTATCAAAAACAAGATACAAAATTTTATATAATTTGATCATGGTGAATAAATTATTTAGAAAAACGATATGCGCAATTAAAGTATTTTCCTAAATACAAGAATTATTAATAATTTCCCATAGGTAGGTTAGCATTCTTCAGAGTGAAAGCTCTGGGTTCGATCCCAGACACAGTCAAGCAACGGAAGATGAATTTTGTTTGGTGAGAGTGGCTGGGAATTTAAAGTATATCGTGTCATGGTTTTTGCCATTAATTAGTTGCAGATGAGTGTCATTTAAGAGTTATTTACTATGGCTTTATCATAATTACTTTTAGAAGACATTTTAATAATCATTCAATTAATTCTGCTCATAAATATTAATGAATGAACAATAAATCATTAAAAAAATCTATTTGCACAGTTATATTTGATAAAAATATTACATTTGGTTTTTATATGAATTTCCTAAAAAGTATAATAGTTTAAATGTTGCTTGATAATTAATTTATGTGCAATTCAACAAATAGCTGTCTTTTCAAAACATTTTTCATATTAAATTTGGTTAAAATTTAAAAAAATACTCATAATTCAATATTTGAAGATCATTGGTGGTGACTGGGATTTAAAACTAATTTTAGATGAAAAAAATATATATATAGCTATATAATGATGAATATATAAATTCTATCCTATAAAACAAAACGTAAAACTGATAGGATTTGATCTAGAAATTAGCTTTGCGAATGATGGAAAGACTTCAGAATTTACTTTTATTCTTAAAATTCCTTATTTATTAATTTGAATGATAATTATGATATTAAGTTATATTTTTTAAACTAATACAGTATGAATATCAGAGCTTCCTGACTGCATTTCGTATAAGTTATGCCCTTTAAAACATAAAAAAATATGTTTAGCATTATTTCTGCATTCGTAGAATTGCTTGTAAATTATTAGATTGCTACCACTAAAACTCTAGCTTTAATGCAAAAAAATACTTTGTAGAGTATGTTGAGATTCTATCACAAGAAGAAAAACTGATTCAACCCCACCGCTAGTACTTAATCTTATTGGATCTCATCAAAGCACGTGACTATAGGTAATTGGTTTGGGAGAATTATGGGTAAAAAGTACGCTGACAGAATAATGAGGAAAGATATATTATTGAGACTAAAGCTCGAGAGATTGGAAAAATCTAGTCTTTTTCGCAGTCCAATAAAGTCTTGCAATATATTGAGGAAATAATCTCTGACGTTACTTGAAGTACTTGAAATATTTTTACTATTCATATTTTTATGCCAATACTTGATTTATATGTATATATAACAATTTAAATTGAATTAATTAATAAAAAGTCACATTTATAGACTTTTATAATATTAAAAAGAATTTTTATTATGTGTGAAAGTGTGAAAGATGTGTACAGAAAGTTGTAAATGTGTATTTACGTATTTTAACATGATATTTTTTCCTTTATAGAATATATAAATTTATCACTAAGCGAAAATCAATTACTTTGAATTACCAAGGTAATGTGCAGATTAACTAGGATGATTCGTTAAAAGGTGAAAATCTAAGCCATATCTGAGATTACCTTGGTAATCTAATAATAATTAGATTACCTTGCAAAAATTACCTAGATAATTTGCACGTTACTTGCTAATTATTTGTTAACATGAAAATAAGCGTTTTGCTGTTCTGCATACTCAAATTAATAAAACGTTATTTATATAGCAGTATTTAAAGAGTTATATATTAATATTAAAGTTAATGCAACCAAGCAGAGTTAAAATAAATTGATTAAAGGAATCAAAGATCAATAGTTTAAAACTGTAGTGCAAAAAATCAAATTGTTTAATACATTATTATTAATGAGAAAATCAATATTATATTATTTATTTTTCACATCTACGAAATCCAGTAAACCATCAAACAATCAACAAATTTAGTCTACACAATTGAACAATCAACTTTTGAACTCTAACGATACAGAAGTTGTTAATATGCCCTTAAATTAGACACTGCAACTGGTTCTACAATTTAAGAGCTAAACAATTAGTCTGAAGATTAGTTAGGTGATGTGCTTATAAACGGTTGTCGAGTTCTACTGGTAATACTTTGTTTGTATCTATGTACGAGGTTTGTCCATAAAATACGTATAAAAGTTGAATAATAACTTTATTTTACTGTTTGCAGTCGCCGCCAGGTGGCACTATTGCTGTAACCAATCCCATCAACGCTCAGTTCGAGTCAGACCACTCTGTGTGTAAGTAGGAGTATGCGGCTGCTTGTTGAAAGTTACTCTTTTTCACCTGCCGTCGGCATGGAGCTCTCTCTCATTGAGTAACAGAGCCAGAGAGTGAACGGAAATTTTTACGTTGAAGTCTTGACAAGTCTCAGAGCTCGTGTGGCCCAAGTTCGACCGTATTTGGCAAAAGGGGGCAGGTGGATGCTTCATAACGACAATGTGCCCGCTCACATGTCGCTCGTTGTGCGTGACTTTTTGGCCCGAAGCTCAATCATCGTTACAGACTACCCGATTTAGCCCCTTGTGACTTCTTGTTCCCTAAATGCAAAATGGGGTTTCGGGGGCGGCACTTGGGAGATGTGGAAGGCATCAAGGCAGAAACGATACGGCAACTGAACAGCATCACAACTGAAGGCTTTCAGCAATGTTATCAAGAGTGGAAACGGCGATGGCAGAAGTGTATCTCTTCCCAGGGTGAGTACTTTGAAGGAGATCCTATTGTAATAGCTGAATAACTGTAAAATAAAGTTATTAATCAGCTTTTATACGTATTTTCCGGACAAACCTCGTATAAGGGATCTTCATTCGCAGGAAAGTTTACGATGTTTTCGTTCGCAAATATGTATCATGTGCGTATAGTTCATTTTGCAAAAACATGCATTTTAAAAAATTTAAAATAATTTATGTATTTATACGTTATTTGCTATTCCTTAAAATTTATGATACAATTTGATTCTTCGGGTTTAGATTGGTCATCGCTTTTCATCTTAGATAAATTAACCTGAGTGCGTTAAAAATATGGAACATTTCTTCAGTTTTACAAAATATTCTAAAAAAAGAGTTTTTTTATTTTTTATTTTAATAAAATTGATTTTCTTTTCTTTTCAATTTACTCTATGGTTTTTCCTATCTCCTATTGACTTAATATTTTTGTACAAAATATGTTCTCTATGCACATTATTATTTATGACTTTCGTTTAATAAAAGAATATATCATTTAATTACAAGTTTCATGAATAAATTTTAAATCATTCTCTTTTAAAAACACTTAATTTCTCCAATTGTTGATTTAAAGTAAAATATTCCTTTTTCGAAAGAAAGGTTTCCATGCAAATTAATTATACCCATAAGAATTTCCGAAACTACAGCTTCCGACATGTTAAAAAGTTCCAAACTCATCCCAACTTGCATTTATGTATGACATGTATACATATGTATGTATATATATTTACTGGATGTATAATTATACATGCATACAAAATATTATAAGGAAAATATGCATGCATGTAAATATAATTATGCATGTACGTATATAATCTATATTTCATACACTGTATTGACATGCATTTACGGCCATGGTAGCCTAGTAGTTTGGGCATCAGGCTCTCTAGGCCGATGCTGGTACCACGTACGAACCCAGCCCCTCCATACTAGGTCATCGGCCTCTCGTAAGGAGGGTCTGGGTTCGATTCCCAATGTCACCAAAGACCCACCGAGTACATGCGATATACGCTCGTTAAATCTGTGGAATCGAAAGTCCTGTGGTCGGTCGTTGAGCAGTTACCATGAGTGTAATGGTCTGGAGAAAATTTCCTCCTTTTTTAATGGATAAAATAATCTGCATCTGCTAACAAGGAAATAAGTAATGAACATTTCTGGAGTAATTTTTTTGCTACAGAAACACTTAAAATATAAATCTTCCCACAGTTTCCTGTTCCATCATTTCATTTCATTTCGATGCTGATTTTGTTTCATGCGGCTCCATTGTTATTCAAATAGTTGAAAAAAAGATAACAAATTTAGGTATTTGATCTTTTTCCCATTTCTCGCATATTTTAATCATTTTATCAGATTCAAGATTTTATTTACTTTAAAAGTCTGAAGCTGAAACTAAAATGGAAAAAATAAATCGGCGTCCTTTGAGAGTGTGGGAAAAGAATAAGTGATGTAGGTCACTCCTAATCTCAGTATGATTTAAAACCAAAGATTTAATATTTTTAATTATTAAGCGGTCCGATACCGGTTATGACACGAGTTGAGTGCTTATGAAAATTTTTTTCACGTTTCTCCAGATCCACAGTAAATTTGATAAGACATTTACAAATTTTAAATTAAAATATCTGTCGTATTCATTTCGTTCTTATCTGTGTGATTTATTAGTCTTTTCTTATTAAGATGGTGCCAGTTAATTTATTGAAAATATTCTTACCAAATTCTTAAATATAAAGGACCAGTGACCTAAAGCACCAACGGGTAGATAAATATAAAGTTAATAAATGAAATTTACGATTTAAATGAAAAGTTTATTTAATGATAATATTTTTTTAAAATCTTTATAGCTCAACAGAAAATTTAATAAAGTAATTTAAATTTTTAAGTTAAAATATTATTTTTGGTTTTTCTCCTGGTTACTTATTCCTTTTTTCTTATGATGATAGTGGTACCTTAGTTTAACGTTTTTATAAAAAATGTACCCTTCCTTGACATAAAGGACAAATAAAGAGATAATAAATGAAATTTATAATTTCATTTAAAAGAACTTTTAAATGCTTATGAAAGATTTTTTGCAGGTCCTTATCACTTTACAAAATATTTTAAGGTAATTTAAATTTCAAGTTGAAATTCCATCAGCTTGCTTTTTTTGAGAATAATTAAATCTTTTTAAAAGATAATAATTGTTAATTAAATGCTTTTAAAATAAAAAATATGTCCTCCTCATTTTCTTAAAGTATATAACTAACCGAAATTTAAACAAATATAAATTTAACAAAGGGAATTTTAATTCAGAGTAATGCATAGTCTAATAGTCTACAGCGTTGTAAGTCAATATCGACTACATAAGCTGCATGGTGAAAGGCCTTTCTGTAGATAAATTCTATAGCCGCATTTACAAGTCGACTAGACGACTTTGCATGCAGAAAGAAGAAATACAAAATTTATCTTTTGTCATTTAACACTGAAGGAATCGAATCCGGAACCTTTCACCTTGAAACGTATTGGTCTATCACAAGGTCACAATGCGCCTTTAATAAATCAAATTATTATTTTAATCAAAAACAAACTTTGTAATAATAGCAAATTATTGTAATATTTCGTAGGGATTACATTCACAATATTTTGTATGGCCCTTTTAATAATAAAACATATAAAGATTACTGAAATGAAATACTGTTTAAATTATAATTGCTGTCTTTGGTATAGTGTTTGTAAATAATGAAATTTTATATGTTTGATGTAAAGTTTATTATTGCAAAAATATCACCCCAACCGATTTCTTGGTAGTTCCGAAACACCAATACTTTGATGAATATAAATAATTTGATGAATAAAATTTATGAAAGACATTTATGATTTAAATCAAAAACAAATTTGATTTTAAAATGATTGATGTTTCCCATATTCATAAATTCAGAAGGTTTAACAAGAACACTTTCTTCTCGCTTTTAATCATAATGGATGCTGAAAATACTTAACCTTCTAGATCAAAATGCCTTTTTCAATGAAAATTGATATGATGGTAGAATGAAATTTTATTTATTTGATTTATTATGAGTTTCTCTGTTAAGAATCCATTTCTATAAAAATCATTTTTCAAGTTGTTCTTGATATCTTTTGTCATATTTATATCAGTGTTCATAAAAAAAAGCGTTGGAATCGTTCATTTGCAAATGAAACTTTAAAAAGTTGGATTATGAAAAAAGATTCATAAAAATCAGCAACATATCTGGAAACAATCATCTTGTCGGGAAATTCCATTCTATATATTTTATTGATATAATATATTGATTCGCGTGGATATTCTTAATCGCCTAGCGAAGTTAAGCAATATTTTTTCCACGGTGTGTTCACATTTTGTACCAAACATCACAGTCTAAGTATCTCATATATGATTTTTTAGAAAGAAAATGCGGCCTATTTGCTTATTACAATACTATATAAAAGTAAAAATATTTATTACATTAGATTATTTGAAAAGCAAAAATATTTTTATTCCTCTTTAGCTTATTTAAAATATTAATTTCTTTAAATACTAATCTTTACTTAGAACAATAAAATAAGATATTCATGTATTTTCATCAAATAGATTTTTTATTGGTCAGTAATAATAAATAAGATGAGAGAATCATTTGTTTATCTCTAAGTTCAAAATATAAAAATTTCTAAAGGTAAATTACATTACCTTAACTATAAAGTAGAATATTATGTTACATTCATGTGATGATGGACTAGTAAGCCACAACGGATATGGATAACGGAATGGAATGATATTGTCCTTACTGACAAGTCCTGCTTCGATCTGCAACACCATGATGGTCGGATTCGAGTTGGCAGACACCATAAGGACAGACTGCAGAACTGTTACATTATGCATCGCCATATTGGCCTCGCACTTGTTATATCATGGTTTGTGGTATATTGGATTTCCCTCTCGAATCCTTCTAGCACAGATTACCGGTATATCAAATAACCAGCGCTGCATCTCTGAGGATTTGGAGCCTGTTTTCCACCCACGCCTTCAACACTTGTCATCAACCATATTTCAACAGGGTAATACACGACTGTACATTTCTCACGATGTTCAAGAATTCTTCTTTATTCATCCGACTGAATCGCAACTTTGGCATGCTTGCTTAACCCAATTACCGAAAATCGAGAACTTGCTAAATGCAAAAAATGGCTTGCTATACACCACCCATTGCTATACCAGAGTAACTGTGGCAATATGTAGAAGCCGCATTAACTGTTATGCCTCAATTTCACATCCAAAGTTTCTTTGAATCTATGATGAATCGAGTGGCAACTGATATTGCAGTTATATAACGGTGGCTTCTGATTTTTTTATAGTACTGATTATGTCATCATTTACCCTACATAAAATGCTGCAATTTAAATAATTTACTTTCAAACAAATAAATTTTGTGATATCTCTAGTCTTTCTCATGTCGCATTTTGGATAAAAAGCTGTAAAAATAATATCTTTAAATATTTTATCAAGGTATAGTTAATCTTTGATATGTGATTGTAGAAAATATGGTTTATATTCTTATAATATTGTTTTATGTTAATGTCCTTGCTTTTGAGAAATTGCATTGGTATTTTAGCTCATTTTTTTGGTCCAAATATTCTCTCTAGAGTAATTTAAAAAACATATACACACAAATTTATAAATTGTTTATCCTTCATGAAAGAAAAGAAATGTTTCCTTCCTAAATTTTTTACCTAGTTTAATTTATTATATGGATTGAAATTAAAGTTTGCAAATATTGCAGCTAGTAAAATATTAAAAAATAGAATTTTGTAGAATAAAGCAGATATATTGTTGTATCTTTATTGAAAAAATAGCATTTTTACACCTTGAATACAATTCTTCTTCTTCTTCTTCGAGTAGGGTTTGTATGTCATTGAGCACCTCTGCTTTTATCAGCATTTTGTACTGTTAACTCCAAACCCAATGTTTCTTAGTTCCATTTGCTCGGATCACCCACTTTATTAATAAAGTCTGATAACGCTTTAATGGAATCTAGGTGTAACTCTCTAGTATGGATGATGCCTAAAGAGGTTAATCTAGGGAGGGCAAGAGCCTCGCATTCATAAATGATATGTTTGGCCGTTTCCTCCTGCATATGACATTTCCTGCAGATAGGGTCTTGCTGAAACAGTCCCATTTTATGGAGATGTTTTCTGAAATAGTAGTGCCCAGTTATGAAGCCTACGATTAAACGTATCTTCTGCCTAGAGCATCTAAGAATTTCATAGGAAATCCTCGCTGATGACCTACACATCATGCCTTTAGCGTGGGTTTGACCAGGAGATATGAGCCAAGCTTCATACATCTTCCGTTTTTCCCATCTGCGAACATTGGTTTTTGCGGTCTTCAAATTGATCCCACAAAAAGGTTCTGGACCAATGGGAACAAAAGATGATCCTTGTTTAGCAAACTCATCAGCCCTTTCATTACCTTCGATACCTTTATGACCTGGCACCCATACAAGGATCACCCTGTTTCTAGTTGCCAGTTCTGTAAGAAGGTTTCTACACTCCAGAATCATTTTAGATTTGATTTCGAAGGAATTAAGCGCTTTTAAAGCGGCTTGACTGTCACTGAAAATGAGAATCCGCTTATCGTAATAGCCCTTCTTCATATTCAGTTGCAGACAGTGGATAATGGCCAAAACTTCTGCCTGGAAGACCGAAGCGTATCGCCCAAGGCTTACAGACAAGATGATTCTTGGTGACACGCCGCAAACTCCCAGACCTGAGAGGTTGTTCTTCAGTGATCCATCTGTGTACCAGATTAGATCTCCTGTTTTAGTTTCAAACATGTTGTTATCCCATTCCTCTCTAGTTGGAAAAACTACATCAAATGTCTTTTCAAACATTGAATACAATTACTTTTGTTATTAAATTGAAATTTATTTAAAAATTATATCGCATATTAAAAATTAATAATAACATAATAAAAATAACCAATAAGAAAAATTGCTCCATATTTAATTTTTATCCAAACATCAAACGATTCTAAAACTTTATGGCAATGTTATCACTTTATATACATATGGCTGACCGATGGCTGAGTGGTTAGCGTTCCTGACTCCAGAGCTGTGGGTCCCAGGTTCGAATCCCGGTTCGGGCATGGATGTTATTTTCTCTGTGTGTTCTTTGTCCTTTCTTTTGTGATGATGTATGAATGTGGCCCACCCTATAAAAGTATTTGTGTGCCATGGGTAATGGTATTTGCTTCCGTGACATGGTTCACAGGTGCCCACTGGGTATCGACAAATGAATAGCAGTTTCCGGCCTTGTTGTGGCGAAGGGTTAGTCACCTAGTGACCGCCGTTGTTAAAAAACTATATATATATATATATATATATATATATATATATATATATATATATATATATATATATATATATATATATATATATATATATATATATATATATATATATATATATATATATATATATATATTATATATATATATATATATATATATATATATATATATATATATATATATATATATATATATATATATATATATATATATATATATATATATATATATATATATATATATATATATATATAAATATATATATATATATATATATATATATATATATATATATATATATATATATATATATATTATATTATATATATATATATATATATATATATATATATATATATATATATATATATATATATATACACTGCCCGACATTGGCGACACCAAAATGGCGTGGCCAGAAAATTATGCAAATTTTAGCGTAGGCGCACCTTACCAAGTTATACAAATGATGTAAAATGCGCAGCTCTCCAGCGTACATAGGATAAGATATAAGGTGAGGAAGAGGCAGAGTGGGCAATATTTGCGCGTTATTGCTACTTGGAAAATTTTCGTTGTTCTTGTCGCAAAGCCCGTCTGTAATTGCAGAGAATGCCAGGTCGACGGAGTTAATTCCAATAAACAGACAAGTTTACAATGGGCATGGTGAGCGGACTGAGAAGGGCAGGTGGGTCCTTACGGAAATTGCAGGTGACTGACTCATGAACGCGTCCACAATACACCAGCTGTGGCGAAAATGGTTGAAACAATAAACCGTGGAACGTTAGCGGGATGTCGAAGCAGCCAGAGTGACGTCAGCACGCGTGGATTGACGCAAACGACGGGAGGCTCTGCAAAGCACGATGTGCCGAAATTTTGCAGCGATGCAAGAAACCCTAAAGGTTCCGATATCGAGCAGAACCACTAGTGTCCTGTGCTTACGGCGTTCGTTTAGAAGATTGACCCCATAGCATAGACGCCAACGTCGTGGACAACGGAGTGGCACAGGATCGTTTTCTCAGATGAGTCACGCTTCTGTTTCTTTAGTGACAATCGCCGCGTACGAATGTGGCATCGACCTGGAGATCGGTCCAATCCTTCTGCAATTTTGGTACGCCCCACCACCCGATTACACGCCATCACGATTTTGGGAACTATTGCGTACGATTCCAGATCACATGTTGTTCGTATTCACGGCACCATGACAGTCCTGCGTTATGTGTGATGTGCTGCGACCGGTGACATTCCCCTATCATTTCTACTTCCTTTGATTTCAAAATATAAGTTTTCTTCCAAAAAACAAATTTTACCAATAGAACTTATAACCATTTAGCTGCTCTTTTTCAGCATCTGCCTTAATCCATCAAATCATTTTAACACCGTCTAACAGATTGTCTTTGAAATAAAATGACTTCACATATTGTTGACTTCTGGGACGACTTAACTAGTAATGGAATGGATTTACTTATCGTATGGGGGAAAAGATTGAAAACTAAAAAAAAAAAAAAATGGATAAGAAAGTGTTTTCTTTTATTGTCTATTTATTAAGATAGTTTTAGTTTATAAATAGGTATGGTTTTTAATAATATACATGATATAATTTATAGAACATGATTAACAAATGAAAAGCACAGGATTTTTTCTCTTTATAACAAATAATGCAGTTAATATATTCACTCTCAACATTACTTTCTTCTTTTATTATATATTGCATCTTTTTCACTGTTATCCTATTTTGCAACAAATTCCTAAACACAACTTTCCTCATTGTGCTTAAAATCAGGAAACAAACAATACCTTAGATTTTCTTCAACTATTAAAGTAGCGTAAAATAGCTCTTGTATTCATCATTTTGCAAGCAAGTTTCAATAAAAGTATTTTGAAAATTTATCCTCCGCTGAAGCAGAGTGAACAACATTCTTTCTAAAAGCGCTGAATTTCTAAAGCTGTTGCATAAATGAATCGTTTACATAAGCGATCTCTTTTATGCTAAATAATAATTTCGTGGGGAAAAGCAAATTTATTTTCCGAAGTGGAAACAAAGAAGGGCTTATAAATTGTAAAATACGTAAGTGTCTTTCTCCAACAATAAACGGTTAGGCAATAAACCATTGCACAAGTTTTTCGGCACATTGCTTCTTTTCAACAGTTGATTGCATCCTATTAAAAATGACATTTGGATTTGGTAAGCGTGCACTTAAGAGCAAAATCGAGTAATTGTTTTTGAACAATAAATGAATATTGAAGAGACATTAATTTTTTCTAGAAACTCTCTCTATAAATGAGTCAATTTTTGAATTGACTGCAAAGGTCATCTTGAAAACAAGCTATTAAAGTATTGAATTTTAATAACATTTACAGCAAAAATTCTTAGATTTTTTAAGCTTTTGTGAAGATTTTAATAATTTATTATTGTTATTAGTGTTTTGTGTGTGTATTTGTTAAAAATTTGACTTGGATTTTCATAACATTATCCTTGAGCTCCAATTGTATACTTGTTATGTAAAGCCAATATTATTACATTGAATTTTAGAAAAAACGCCAAAATGTTTATTTACACATCTACTCTGAAAAAAATTAAACTATCTTTATAAAATTGTGTTTTAGTAAAATAAAGTTTTATTGTCAAAAGTTGCTTTTATAAATGCTCAGAGGTC
This sequence comes from Latrodectus hesperus, assembly GCA_037975125.1. Lineage (NCBI taxonomy): Eukaryota > Metazoa > Arthropoda > Arachnida > Araneae > Theridiidae > Latrodectus > Latrodectus hesperus. The sequence continues at coordinate 63,299,475 of CM075858.1, forward strand.
ATTCATTTTATTCAAGGTAAGTTAGTCAAATTTTGTTCAAATTGGCTCTTACTTATAATTTTATCATAATTCACACTAAATGCTACAGGCTTATTTGGATACAGTATATTTCTCCAATTGTATACACAGAAATTATTGCAAAAACTTGAATTCTACCTATCATTTAATTATTTTTATCAAATAAAATAACAATAAAGTTTGCAAATTCCTTTACGATTTCAAAGATTACCTTTCTCACACTGAAAAATTAAAATTTTGTATTGGAGTGATTGAAATCTTATCAATGATTGTCTATGAAGAATCAATATTTGTAACCAGTTGAGTTTTTTCTTTGAAAGTTCTGCTGTCAACATCTTTCTTAATGTTTAATAACTGACTGAACACTTTGATGATCTTGATGCATTGACATCTCTTTTCTGTGTATCCCAAATGAAATTTCATAGCCAGCTAAAGCAGAACTTGATGGTGTTGAATACTCATTAAGGATCATTAATTATATTTCAACTCTTCCTGTAAATTTCTATATATTTGAAAGTCATGATATTTTTCCACAAACGCAGCTTTTCTTGTTGAATGTTTAGTTTTTAAAATAAACTAGAAAATACTTAATATCAATTATAACACCGTGATAATCATGTCATCAAATCTAGAAGATCATCACTTTTATTTCGAATATTAATTTTTCTATATCGCATTCCTATAGCTTAATAGCTGAAAGGCATTTTAAATCATTTAAACATGAGTTATGTACTACACTCTGGGAAAACATTTCCCGATTAGTGGGCCTTATTATCTATCATAAGGGGGAAAAACTAAAAAAATTCCCAAACGTTTATCCAATAGATGTGGATGGTGGAAGCATAAATCAACATCCATCTTTAAATCTTGATCCATGGCTAGGAACAAACCAAAGAATATAATTGTATCATTACAGCAAGGTGAGCCTAATATTTCTTTCATTCGAATTTGACAGAAAATGTATCTTGAGTAAGACTGTCTTAATATTTATGTTTTCATAATATGTTTCGTTTCAGTCCCGATGAATGTAAAACAACTGTCTTAATTTAGAGTCCTATTTCTTTTGATAACGCGTATAGGATAGCTTTGAAGACAAAAAAAGCGCATTACGTTCAGAGAGGACTTTTCACAAATAGTAAGCCGTATTCAATTGGCACTGTATCCGGAATCAAATTTAGAACATTCCACTTCAAACAAATTGCTTATACGATTAGCTATATAAGTAAGCCGTAGATAATACTTCATAAATGAGTTCGGTTCTTTCGGACTTTTACTTCATTCATGACGCTGCGATCAAAAATATTTGAGCAAAGTTGAGTTCCTTAGGCTGTTTAGATTGTCCGGATGATGATAATAGAAAGGATCGTAAAATTGCAGCATGGACATTTTCTTGTTGTATTTCCATAAATATTTTTAATTACATAAAATATCATACAATATTAAAAGTATGTAACTAAAAAATGTTCATAACTTATAAATTAAAGATTCAGATTATATATGCATGAATATTAAAAAAAAAGATTTTTATAAGGATTGCTGGATTGCATATTTTTATGCAACGTTTTCAGATTTTCTGATCGATTTTTCTCTTTTTAGGAGACATGAAATTTAATTTTTCATGCGTAATATGTTTTATATCTACATTTTATTCTCCATGACTACATTTATGTGTTAATTTATACTGTATCTAAATTTATGTGTCATGATTACATGATGCAGAAAAATCTATAGCATTTTAATAATTTAAAATATCTCTAGCAAATTTTATTTTTTCATTTTTAAATTATGCGGATTAATATTAAAAATTACAAATCTAGCTATAAGCTGATCTATCTCTTTTTTTAGCAGTGACTGACACTGAACCCGGAGCTTTTACATCCAAAGACTGAAATTAAAAGTCTAAGCCATGGTAATTCCGTTTGTATTTATTTGTCAGAAATCCTAATTCCTTTAATAATGTTTTTCTAAGAATGCTAACTATTTTAATTATAGCTAATTCATAGTAATTAACATGTTGCTTTAAATATAAACTAATACTGGAATTTGGAACCACCTTGCAAACATTGAACTACACATAAAATAAGAAGAAAGGCTCTAATATAACACGAAGAATATAATTCATTAGTGACTTTATTGTACGTTATATTTAATAATTTTTTATCTAAGTTATTTAAGTTATAAATTAAAAAATATTTTTTATTTTAAAACCACAATGCTTTTGCAAAAATTATTAAATTGAAAACTGAAAATTGCTTGCAAAAAAAAAAAATACTTTTAAAATATTCAATTAAACTTCTAAAAATTAAAAATTCAAGATATGTTAAAATAAATAAAGACACATCAATAAAATATCTAAATTAAAAGAAACATGTTTAAATACAGAAAAATTAAAAGATTTTTATTTTCGTTTCATTTTTAATTTTACAATTATTTCCTATGCTTTCTGTTTTCTTTTGTTAAATGATTTAAACATTTTAAAATAGACAAGTATTAAGTGATGATAAAATGAATTAAAATAAAAAGATGTTTTCTCATATATGTGCTTCAGAGCAAAAAATTAAAATTCAAAATGTTTTAAAGTAAAGTTTTTTAATATTTAAATTTTAATAATTTTTTATTATACATTTATTTCCTGTTCGTTTACGTTGAGCAATTTAAATAACCTTCTAAATTTTCATTAAGTGTTTAATTATCATTGAATAAATATTTAAAAAGATAGTAATTATTTAATTAAAATATAAGGAATTATCATAATGATTAAAGTATAACATTACAATAATTAAAATACATAAATATTAATAGCAATTTTAACATACGTGAAATAGTTTAAAAATTATTTATATGGATTATTTCAAAATAATGAAATATATTATATTGAAATAGACCTTAAAAATTCAAGTCACCATTTTATCATTCACCATATTGGGAGAAAATAATACATTTTTGCTTCAGAAAAAATTGACATTGTAGTTGGCGACAATTTCTCCTAGCTTCAGCTCAAAAGTTTCTCTGGTTTAATCTCCCTCCTTGACTTTAAATCCCTTAAGTGATAAAAAAAAGGAATCTTCAACTTCTTCGCTGGTTCAGGCTGCCAAGATATGGAATATGCTCTTTATCTCCTTTGATATATAACTCTGGCTCCTTAAATTGCTATTTGCTGCTTTCATCCGGTCGAGGCAGGCTGTCTCTTTCGCCATTCCTTGCGCAATTTGGCGAGAGATATTTCCGAAAAATGTTGAGGGCATCTCGTCTTCTAGTGTTTCTGTTTCCGGAAGCATATTTGACGCTCCCATAGATAACAACTGGTCCTCAAAATAGAGTTATGATGCCCATACTGTTAAGGAGACGATTGCCCCAGCCAAAGATAGAATGACATTCCAATTCATTTTATGCTTTTTTTAAGTAATTTGGTTTAGTAGATGTCTTTTATCTTGACATTTTAAAATCCTCTTCGCTAAAGTGGTATTACTGAATGGCAACATATTTTAATCGAATTTTGGGTAATAAATTATCTTGCCTTTATTTCTTAGATTTAAAAAGGTTACAAATTAGTGAATCCAAATAATTTAGTACATTAGAAGGAAACTTTATATAAAAATTAATTTAAATAATATTTGGGAAATTATATTAAGTGCATATTTTTTAGATAGTTATTATATGTGTTATAAAAAATAATTTTCCTCCTGATTTAATTTTAAATTGATGTATGGATGATTAAAAAATTCCATGTTATAATATTAACTGAAAAAAAATACTTCAGTCATAAAAAATATCTACAGTTAGACAAAAAATGTTTGATTTTTTTTCATATTTTTTTAATTATTTGGTATAAAATGTAAATTAAGTTTGACTCAATGCCTCTCAAAGTATAGTGAATTATACGTATATGACATCGAATATTTATATACTATTAATTTTTTGTTTTATCTCTAAAAAAACTAACAAAACGGACAAAATGCAATTATTAAAAATTTAATTTATAAATATTAAAGAAAAGAACTATTTTTATTAATCTGCTTATTACTTAGAAAAAAATTTACGATTCTTTACAATTCTAGATACAAATATTACAATTATGAAGCAAAACGTTTTTCTTGAAATGTGGGAATGTTTTATAAATATCTTAATTATTTTTCAGTTAAAAGCTAAGATATATAGCTTCATTATAATCAAAATGGCTATCATTATATGAACTTTTTCAAAAAAATCTTTACATTTTTAATTATTTGATAAGAAATAAATGTGTTTGGTTTAAAATATTATTTAAAAATATGATAAATTTTAGAATTTCAGAGGAAAATATTAAAATATTAAATTAAAAATTAATTTAAGATAAAGATAAGATTTTAATTTAAAACTCAACCATATATTAATAAAAATTATCGAAATCTGGCTTTAACATATTGAAATTAATTTGAATATTCAAAATAAATATAAGCTCCTTTATAATTATTTTTATTGCTTACAGAATATGTAATTTAAATTATGTTTGGATATATTTTAAGCATTCTACATTATTTCAGAATATTCAATATCAGACTTAGTTCTATAAGAAATCTTTTTTTTTAAAAAAAAAAAAAACACTACTCTTCATTATTATTAGTAAGTTATATACTATTATGTACTTTTTATAGTATAATATACTATTGTTGTTGTTGTCGTGTGCCTGCCAGGCTGGCAACATGGGGTGCGCTGCTCCACGTTTTCAACTGAACCATATTTTGGAGTGGAGTCCGACTTCCTCAGTACACACATGCCATAGGGACCCGTTTATAGGGTAGGCAACCATTCACACCTCATTCATACAAGGAAAGGACAAAGACAGGATAGATAGAGAGAGAAAAAGTACATCCATGCCCGAACCGGGATTCAAACCCAAGACCTCCTTATCCGCAGTCAGGCACGCTGACCACTAGACAAGTTGGTCAACATTATATACTATTATAATAGTTCTAATATTTAAAATTTTTTTAACCCAAAAATTTTCTAGTTCTTAATTAATCATAAAATATAAACCTTAAACTTGTTTAAAGTATGAAAACTAAATTTTTTTTTAATTTACAGAAATTAATAAAATTAAATATATCCTTAAGAATAAGTTTAATTATAACTTTATAACTACAAATATATTTTGGTTGTAATTTTACGTCTATATAACTAAAATTAATTAAACGTACATAGAAAAAATTTTCATAAAGTTTTATAGCTAAAATTAAATTTCAATAATTAAACCAGATAAAGCGTAATTAATTCAAAATAAAGAGCAAAACATATTTAGCTATATAGCATACGTGATGTTCTACACAAAAACAAAATTACAGGTTTGTTTACAATATAAAGTAATGGATATTTTTTCATTATAAAAATGAAGTAACTTCAAAATGAAGCATTAAAGTATATTTTAAAGGCGCATTTGTTTAATAATTATGAAATGTACAAGAAGATGCAAGTCTTCTTGTACATTTCATAATTATTAAAATATTCCTTAACTAAATATTCACTTTTTATGAATTTTATCTCATGAACATTAATCATAACTATTTTTTATTACTCCTGATATAAAATTATTAAATTTTTCTCACAAATATTTAGTTATTATTTTAAAAATCAAAAATATAATAATAAAATTATAAAAGAAATTGTAGATAAATTAACACTGATAGTATAATCAGAGTAGTTTCAAAGAATTAAAATAAAAAAGAAGATAAGAAATATGATAACAAATTGATTCTTATCCGTAGAAAATAAAATCATTTTAGTGATCAAAAACAAACAACAAATATAATAATTACAACATATTAATTACTTGTAGTTGTAGTTTTATCCATTTATACATATAGAATAATGAAAGAGAAAAAATATTTTGGTAAAATTAAAAATCAAAGCTGTTTTCTTACAGCATAATTTCATTTATACTTGTAGTAAAACAAGTTTAAATAAAATTTTAATAACTGTATTCAACAGAAAAAGAAAACTAAATTGTTTCTTACTTAGAATATTTAATCACGATAATCAATCATTAGTAAAAAGCAAGAAATCAATCGCAAATAGCAAATGGACCATTTGAGAGAATATATATTTATATAATTTTTGAGTAAATTGTATTTAATTTTCCGATAGAGTTCATTTCTAACAAAGAAAAGATAAAAAGAAATAAAAATTTATCTAATGTTTGAAAACATCTCGAAGAGTTTATCAGCCAAAAACTTTTTATTTTCTTTCCATTTACTAGACAAAGATATATGTAGTATATCACATTTTTTATGTGTCTAGTTAAGACTTTTATACATCAAAGATAAAATACACTTAAAGACTAAGATGAATTTTACTTATCTTTCGATAACTCAACATTTACTTTTAGCACTTTTCTATCAAAACAGGACGAAAGATATAAAAATACTGAGCTTGGGGGGATAATTCTATTTCTCACATTCCAAAATATTTTATAAAACGGTTTTTTTTATAACGGAAGTGCGTCATCATGAGAGTTTAAATTCTTTTGTTGCCATAAAATGAACTAATCTTTAAATCTCTTTTATGTTTCTTCATATTCTAGAAGAGTGTTTCTTAAAAATGTTTTTATATGAACTCATAAGAAAGTTCATTATTTAACTCTCCTATAAAGCAATAATGTAAGAAAAAAATTTCTAATTAATGTGTTTTCATTGTATTGATTAATATATTAAAACAAAAATTAAAAATGTAATCATGATTAAAAATTGAATTTAATATAATTGATGAGAAATATGAAATTGTTGAAACGTATCTTTTGTACTGATTATCAAATTCACAGTACGTTTAAATTGAAAATGTAACTCACTATATTTTATGTGTGTGTATGTGTTATCAAAAAAATCAACGCTTCACATTGTCAAAATCTGACATGAAATATAAGTGAAAAGTTTTATTATATAAGCATGAAATTAAATAAGTTTTCTTCCTGTACTTTCAATGTAAAAATATATTTGCCATTTATTTTATTTTACAAATAGAAATATTAATGTAACAAATTCATTTTAATTAATTTTTTAGTGGTTTTGATTTTAATTAGTGGTTTTATATTCTTTCCTTTTTGGTAAGATGGTTCACGTGCAACATGAAATTGCTACTTTAAGTTACAATCTAAAATAAAGCTTTCTTTTATCATATAAATTCACAATCTCTTTCATTTATTTTTAGTGAAAAGGTGAAAGATATTCATTTAGTAATTCACTAATTTTCTTAAATTAGCTAGTTTCAGGAATTAATTAATGTGGTGTCTTTTTCAATTTTGAAATGAACATAAGTATTTTAGTTTCATATATATAATTAGAAATATTGTTATGAAAAATAGTAAATATTGATTTTAGTTTGTGATTTTATCATTTCTTTTTTGGTAAAACAATTCGAATAACAACATAATTGCTGTTTTAAATTACAGTTAGTGTCTAAATTAAAGTTTATTTATATAAATTATGAATCTCTTCCTTTCATATTTAGGAAAAAAATAAACTAATTTAAATAACTAAATTAACTTTTAAATTAACTGGTTTCAAGAATTAATTAATGTAGTTTCTTTATTTCAATTTGAGAACAGTTTTTCCGTTGTAGTTACTACTTTTCGAACAAAATCCAAACTTTTAAATCTCTAGATGAATTGTTTTCCGTTAAAACTTTTCACAGATGGTATTCAGCTGAACCACAGACTTCTCCGCTGCCAATGGTGCAATGAAAGATGAAGGTGGACAGCAGAGTGGGATGAAATTATCTTTACTGACGAGTCACGCTTCTTTCTGCAACACCACGATAGTCACATTGGAGTCTGGAGACACCGTGGAGAGAGGATGCTGAACTGCTGCGTTATGCACCACCATACTCGTCCTGCACTGGGCATGGGGCAGTATTGAATATCCCCCTCACACACCTCTAGTACGCATTGCCGGTACTTTAAACTGCCATCGCTACATCTTCGCGGAGCCAATTGTCTTTCCTTACCTTCAGGGTTTACCAATGGCCATATTTCAACAGGAGAATGCGCGACCACACGTGGCATGCATTGTCCATGGATTCTTAATCAATCATCAGATTGAATTGCTTCCCTGGCCGGCTCGCTCTTCGGATCTTTCGTGGATGGACAATATGGGGCCCATGGTTGCTTAACGATTGACCCTGATTACATAATCAGCTGTCACACCAGATCAACTTTGTCAACGTGTGGAAGCTGTTTGGTCTGCTGTACCCCAAGAACACATCCAAAGTCTTTTTGAATCAATGCCAAGGCGTGTGGCAGTGGTGATCTGCAACAATCGCTGCTACTCTGGCCACTGATTTTGATTATAGTATTGAAAGATGTATCCTGCTTCTCTCTTGGATCCAAATGACCATTGAAACCATGTATTCAGGGATCGAGGGTAGAGATCTTATTGGGACTTTGTTTCGTAGAAGTATATAGCCATTAGTCTTAATATGATGGTGTAAGTAGGTATCTCTTCTATTAAGGTGTACAGAAAACCTCTAATTCTCTTACATACAGTTTTAAAAATATATGAACAAATTGATTCCATCCAAGACTGGAGACATAACCCTTCATGGCACAATATTTTGAGTTTAATTTTCAGGAAGACAATGCCCACCTCATACAGTTTACATAATTATTTACACCCTCCATCTTATTATTACACTTTTTTGGTCAGCAAAACGAGTAATTGAAAATGATAAAATTCCACAAGACATGCTAAAAATCCAGATTCGGATACCTCAAAAACTCATAGATCTGGAGCAACAATTTATGAATACCTAGTAGAATATATCGCATGATGATAATAGATGCTAGAAATTAGATTGGTGACGTAGTTTAATGCATATGTTGTCTATTCATTTCTGTTAAAATCAAATTTAGGCAATTTATTTTATATAGCAATTATATGTGTTTCACTCCACGTTAAACAGTTTCGATATGAGGTTCTAAGATTTATTTGGTGAAAATATTCAATAATTCACATGTCTGAGATATTGTTTAAATACATAAGGGATGTAAACAATTGGACAAATTTTATTTAACCAAGGTAATCTAGGAACAAACACATATATTTATGTTTTACTACATGTGTGTTTTAAAATATTTCGATATAAAAATTTAATTTTAAAATATATTTATTTAAATATTTATAAGTATTATTATACCTTTGAAATATTTCTTAGATGGGATAGTCGCTTCACAGCAAACAATGAATGCAGGAATCCATCTCAAGGAATGCTGAAGACCAGACAGTTTGTCGCTATACAGTTACAATTATCAAATGAGACCAATGGGGTTCATTCAATAGTATCTTACATTTCAAATGGATTCCGAGACACTGCATATAATCAAAGTGGGAATCCATTCCAAGAACTCTTGAACAGAAGGAAAAAAAAAACCCAATTATTTTACTGTCAACCCAAAATATTTTTCTTAAAAGATGGAATGAACATTTAAAAACTATAATGTGTATATTATGTATATTTATGTTTCATTAATTTTCAGTGGGTTAAAAGTTAAACCAATACAAACTTCTTTAATAAAATGAAGCATTTTAAAAATAATACTCTCAATAAAACATGTTCGATTACTTTAGGAAATCCATTCTTCCGTCAACAAGTATTACAGATAAAGATATATTTCTTCGTATAATGATTGTGGAACATAAACATTTAATTTTTCATCGCTTTATCTATTCGATCGTGTGGTTTCAGACAGTTTAGATTACGAAAAGCATTTCCTTGTCCACTGCTGATGAATGGGAATCAATTTTCTGAAAGAAAAATATGCGAGAATGCTGATAATGAATAGATAATATTTTTCTTTAAATTATTTCCCAAATAGTGAGTTTAGATAAGAAGGTCATCACTCTCCCATATTTTCATTCATAAAAAAATTAAAAGATGTTATTTGAGCTTCTCAAATTGAAAGTCAATATGTCTGATGAAAATCATTTTTGACATTCGATAAGATTAACTTGAACTTAAATTATAAAAATTGAATACTTAAAATTCTTGCATTCTTTTATTGATTTCACGCTATAATTTTATATATTTGATTAAAATCTTATGTTCTAAAATTAAATGAAAACTTTAAAAAATGTAGTTTTTCTAAGTCTACGAAGATAATGTACATTTGTTTATTACAAATAATATCATTTATAGTTTTCTGAAATTGAATTAAACAGATAGTAATATAGACAGCATGATAATAAAAAAATATGTATTTAAACAAACAAATATCAGACAGAATATAAGCAGTAATGTGAATCCAATGATTTATTAATAAAATTAAACTAGTTATTTTTATTTAATAATATGCTAAACTAATGTGATATATTATACGTGTATAGTGAAATTTGATATTTGCAATAAATTTGGAAGTGATTTGACTCAGTTTATAAACTAAAGATTGTAATTCTAAAAGGAAAAAAAAAATTACATTAATTTTTTGTTCTTTTGAATGGAAATGCTATGGATTAATTTTTAATATCATTTATCATCAAGTATTATTGTAAGTGAAGTATTTGTTTTAATCCATTAATAAATATGCTAATAGTTTTGACCTATATTTATTCTTACCAAGTTTATAAAAAAAAGCATATTATTACTCATTAATATAGAAATATTTAAATACATAAAACACCAATTTGCTACAATTATTATAGTCTACTTACTTGTCACGCTACTATATTTAATTAGTTAGCAAATCTGTTTTATTAAGATTAAATTTCAGAGAAACGTAAAACTGTTTAAGTAAAAAAAAAATTTCCTTTTTTTAACTCTTCCTTTTAAATATTTCTCTTGCTTCCTTTTTAAAACTTGTTCATTAGAAAGTTTTAGTGATGAAGTACAAAAATATATTGTTTCTGCGGTATTTGTATTTCATATTGTGTATTTATAAAAAATAAAACTGTATTTGTGTACAATTTATGCTTGCAAAATTGTGAACGTAAGTTCTTCTTTATAGACAGGAAAAATGATTATAACTGAGAAACATTTCCCATAGTTTTCAGATCCCATGATAGAAATGATATATACACCGAAAAATCAAAAATACAGATAGAAATTCTGTTATTTTTAAAAAACATTTCAGAATATTAAAAGTTCATTATAATCGCAGTATATTTTCAGGTGTAATACTAAAGATGAATTGATTTTTTTTCTTTTTTTTATTGGCGCTTTCATGTCAAATTTTTTTTCAATATTGGCTTGGAAAGCATGTAATTGTTAACTATAATTAAAGTATTAGAGTGACCCAAAAATTTTGTGATTGTCACTGCTTAATAGTCACTCGTAAAAATACATTTATAATATCAAACTTTTCCACATATGTCTTTCTTTGAACCACAAAGGACACAGTGATTTAACGCTGGCATCCACCAGAACACCAAAGCCAAGCATTACCAAGCCAGGAGTATTTGAGTAGATTGCTACTTATTGCCTTTTTGTATCCATCATGACTTAATGTTGAAAGAATGCTTTACAGAGTGTAAGATTCGTGAATCAATCCGCCAAGCTTGCCACCGAAAGAATAGCGCTCGTACTTATGGTCGAATAGTTTACGGGTTCAATTCCCACTTGGGACCTGGATGTTTGTAGTGATTCAAAATCCGTTTTAAATCATTGGTTTCGGTCTAATTAGCCATCGTATTCATATAATGGTCATTGAGTACAAACAAACCAAATCAATCCTGTATTTATTGAACCAGGAAAGATTTTTCTGCTTGCCCTAATGTCTCGAGTGCTTCAAAGTTTTTTTATTTTCCCATCCAGAAAAACACGCACACATATGACTATGAAATCTATTTATAAAGTATCTTCTCAAAATACAAAATCTATAAAAGTTAAAAAGTTTTACTAAAGTTTTCGATCATCAGGTTAGCTGGTGAGCAGTACGAACTTTAAATATATATTGGCTTGAGTAATTGCACTACGCATTTCAGAGGTAAGTACTAGATAAGTTTACCTTTGAAATTAATATTGAACCATTACTACTTTGGAAATTACTTTTAATTACAATTGAACAAAAGATGATTAATTTTACTTTTCTATATTTGTCACGATTGTCTTAGTGTTTCAGAGTTTACAGGGTTTCCTCCTTGTGACATGGGATTATAGCCCACTGCATAACAAAATCCTAATCGAAGGACAAAAAACACACCCTCAAACACAGATTAATCAAAAACTTTACAATCGATTTCAATCCTTAAATTATTTGCATTACGTTGTGTCAAAACTCATAAATAGAGATTAGTAATGGAATGGATTTCGTTTGATCTTTTTTAGAGCCAATCAAAGATTTTCAGAATATAAGAGTATGCCCGTACGTGTTAAATATTCATAGAATTGAATTTATTGTTGATAATATGCGAGTGTAAATAAGTGTCAACATCTTGTTAGAATTTAAAAATTACAAAGTACCAGATGATATTTAGAAGAAAAAAAAAACCGTTTTTCAACCTATATAGGGAAGTCATATATTTTGCTTATGTCAGTTATTTAATTGATTTAGATTCCCATTGGAATCCGTTAAAAATAACTAATTGAAATTTGTAAAATTTCAATAATTTTACCCGCAGCCCAGTTTTGATCTCGAGTAAAGAATCACAAATTTTACTTTTCATACATTTGAATTTCAATTTTATAAAATCCTAAGATTATGTGATTTTTTTTTCATAAATCTTTAGTATTTCAAATTCGTATCATAACACGTGATCGCGTTCTAGCAGTAGGACAGGGCTCATCGAAGGGAATGGTCTCGCGTTCGAATCTAGGCAATATTGATAGTCGGGAGATGCTTCTGGCGCTTGATTTCGGCATATACTTTAGTTGCTTGGAATTTTTTACAGTTTTCTCCCTTGCGAAACTTGAATAGAGACTAATATCACAGAAAACTCCTCATGATAGACAATATATTTGGGTTTCTAACAAAGTTTTTTGCTATTTGCTTTATGTTGTCAATTTTTTTTTCATACATTCTCACTTAAAATGATGGCCATCCTCTGTGAAGAGTCTTCTAGAAATCAATAAGTAGTAGAAGTTAAAATTGCTATTACACCCCTATGTGATATCTAATTCTTCTTATAAGTATAATCAAAACTGTATTTGAGGCATACATATCTTTCAGTTACAATTTATTTCAGTTAACATTGAAAATTTTTAATTAATCCTACGATTAGCACAGAATAAAACTAAAATATTAACATAAAAATACAATAAAAAGGTACTACGAATCTATCGAGAAAGGTAAATAATGTTATAGTCAAACATAGAAAATAATCATAAACTGCTTTTTCATAAAAAATTACTGGAAAAAATTTTTTTTGATGTTAAAATTATCTTATTTACAACTCTTAAAACAATATTAACAGCTCAAGAAATTATTGGTAGGATTTTTGAGTAAAAATAAATATATTGTCAGTGTATTTTTAAAGTCAACTTTTTTTTTGCTAAAGTGGAAGTCTTGAGATTTTAACAAAAATTTGTATAATCATATAAAAAGCTTTTATGAATTTGAACAAGAACTCTTTTTAGTGCTGTTACCCAATTAAATCAAAGTGATTCTGTAATTTTTCCCTTTAAATTTTAATCAAAAACTTAAGCAAAAAGTAAACGCGCGCGCGTCTTCTTTTCTAAAACTCTGACCAATATTTTTAATGAACAATTTCTCTTTGGATGTTCTCATAAAGCACATATTATTATACTTTCGAGTCAAATTTAATTTAAATGGTATTTAAAACTATTCAAATACAAATAAAAAAATCACGATACTAATTATATGACATTTTTCTAAGTTTAGAAATTCTGAAGATTCTAATTAAAAATGTTTACAGAAATTTCATTCGATTTAAAATTAAAAATTTTAATAGAATAGTGAATTAGCTTCTAGATTTGAGGTTTATTAAACGTACACCTCTTTAATCTTTATTAGGATTTGTGAGATAATAATGATCAAAGATTAAACACTATTTCACATTTATATATTCTTTGTAATGAATATATGGAGTAAATAATTTAGTTTAAAAAGCTTTCTTTCAAGGAATTTTTTGATAAATTTCTTTCAGAAACAATATTTTTCTTTTGAGACTACTATATGTAAACCATTTTTCTGCTTGTAAATTAAGGAGATTCTAATTTAAAATTTAAGGAAAATTCATTAGACTTAGAATTAAACTCTATACAGAGAATTAGATTTTAGATTTGAAACTTTTGGAATTTACAAATTTTGAATCTTTATTGGAACTTGTGAGATAATAATGACTAGGATTAAAAAATACTAGTTCATATATATATTTTCCTTATAATAAATATGTTTTTGTAATAAATAATTTTGTCTACAAATGCTTTCTTTCAAGAATTTTTTTGATAAATTTCTTCTTGACAGAAAAGCTTTTACTGTAAGAATTTTGTACTGGAAAATGAAATTTGATTATTCTCATAGAAAACTTAGAACATTTGAATATAAAAATTTAAAGAAAAATTCATTCGAATTCGACTTCTCCAATTCTAATTGAGTTTATTTTTTACATTTCCTAATTCAAATCTTCAAGAGAAACTTTACGAGGCGACTTCTAAGACAATAAGAATCTTTGATTCGAGAATAGAATGTTATCTCATTTCCAGATATTCTCTTACTGGAATACGTGTTTGCAATAAATAATTTTGTATAAAGATATATTCGTTCCAGAATTTTGATAATAAATTCTACTGTATAAAATAAATAAGTAAATAAAATATTGGAAACAAATCTTAAAAGCACATTAATAAATAAAAATCACTATTGAAAGAGTATTGTAATTTCTTATGTTTAATATCATTAATGTGATTAATCTTTTTAAAGCATGATATGCGACTCAGTATTTTGCATTGTCACTGCATAAGACAAATAACTTTTCATGCATCTCATTCACTTTGAGTAAATAGATTTCATATAACATAAAAACTCCTTCTGATTATCCAAATATGCTTAAATATTAGAATAACAATCAGGAAGTTACAGATTATAATGTAGCAATTTCCAACCTTGCAAAATCAAAAAAGAAAAATTACAAAAGAAATTATAACCCACGAGATTTGTTCTACAGTAAGTTCATCAAATAAACATCGGTGAACAGCTGTCGCAAGTGGAATAGATAATTCAAGCAGATGGGGAAGTTACACAGCAAATTATCTTTCACTCATCTAAAATTGATCGATTAAATTATGCCAAACTTAAAGCTTATTTCGATGATGCAAAATTCCTTCAAGTATTTTTATATCTATTATGTTTACTTCAAATGTATATAGCAGTTATTTTGTTAGACATAATTTGAAACAAAAGATAAGAATTTCATCTACCTGAAACAAAGGAAATAACAATTCTACCTATGAATATTACAATATTCAAAATAACAGCTATACCTTTAAAAAAATCAAGTAAAAATATCTTGCATATAATATCACTTATTTAATTCTTTGATGGTTATTTATTATTTTGATTCTGTGAAAATAAATAAATTCTTTAATTCCAGAAATCTTCATATTCACAGTTTCAGTTGTTTTGAAAATCTTAGAAATCAATAGTACATAGAATATATAATTTGTATTAATATACTCAGCAATTGCAGACATTAATAATAAATAGTATATTCACGCGCAAGTAATCTATAATTGCAAACGAAAACTCTATTCAATATTTTTATAAAGTTAAAATAAACTAATATTTTTAATTAGTTTCCTAAATGCAGAATAATAGCTCAAATATCGGCTTAAAAATTTTAAATTATTTGCATTAATAAAAATAATAACTTTAATAAACAAAGCTTAATTATATTTAATCTATATTAATCAATAATGCCTAAACTAATTAGAATATTCAATTGGTATAAATTAATATAATTGGTATAAATTAATAATGCAGTTAATTTCTTGTGACAAATAGAAAAATAGTTTATTTACATTTACATATAGAATTTATAATTATCGCTATTATGTATAAAAATAAACTATAAACTTGTCACCTAGTAGTAGTATTTTATTTGTTATTTTTTCTAATGTCACTATTTTACACATGTGAATTAATTTAATCAGAGTCTACAGATTAAAACGGATTCGAAGCCACCACAAACATTTATATTTTTATGGGAATCGAACTTATTAACTGTTGAAAAGCAAACTATATTGATTTGTTTTGCCTTTCCATCACTTGCAAACGAGGGACGATTTCAAGTATTCTTGTTCAAAGTTGGATTCGAACCCATGAACTGATGAATCGAAGAACAGTGCTAACCATTCGGTTGCCAACTCGGTGATGACTGTACGCGCGCGAGAACCTATAATCAAATCACATTTTTAGAAGCCTTATTTTTAACTTAATTATGAAATTATTTAAACTCTTTGAGTTATTTATTTTTGATACTAAGAATGCTACTCAAAATACAAAATAGGCCAATAAATATATATTTAAATAAAATACAGTCGCAAAATTTAAAAAAAAATTGAAATCTAATGTTAAGAGAATCTAATTGTGTTAATAGCTTTAATAAAAATGTAGTTAGCATCACTAATATAGAAAGTGATTTTAAACTAAATAATTTAAATGTACAAACATATTGTTAACAATAAATACTCTTTAATTTATTTTAAATTATTGTTATTTACATCGGCGCAGTTTTAATATTTATTTTAAAGAAGGAACTATTAAAAATTAAGAAATTATTAATTGTCTGCAAACAGAGAAACAGTATATTTAAAGTTAAAAATAAAATGATCTAAAATAAAATGATTTAAAGTTTAAAATTTATTAAACTATAGTGTTTTATTTTATTGTAATTTATTACATTTTGTATTGAAGAGAAATTATTTTATGGAAAAAATTTTTTAATTAATTATAATTCTATTCATGTAATTAAAATTTATTGCGTTTAATAATTAAAAATAAATACATATTTTCAATCAGAATTTTATTAAATTCTGTTGATTTGTTACTTCAATTATTAATTTCTTGTTTGTGTTTCGCATCGCATAGAATAATATTCGAAATAAGTATAAAATAGTGTTTATTAATAAATATCCTCTTAGATTAACATACCCAAATTATTTTATTAATTCAGTAGATATATTTAAATAAGAACATTAAATTTTGAAAATAATTTTTTTGTAAAATTATAAATGAAAAATTTGTGTTTCATTACTAAGGGATTAATATTTTGTCTCAATAAACAAACAATATTTTAATGTAGAAAACAATCTTAGATTTATTCGATAAATATAAGTTTCAATAATTTGATTAATTTAATATGGAATTAATATGGAACATTATTTTTTATCATTCAATCAATTTAATTAAATTGAGTAGAAGCAAGTGTTTTTTAAAAATATTTTTAAATGAGGAAAGCTGATATTTTGCTTTAATTAACCAATTTTAAGTTTTTTTATTATTTTTTTATTTTATAAATATAATGTTACAAATTATATAGGAAATTAAACATTCAGGCAGATGAATATAACTACTAATTTACATATATTCTCAAAATTAAAGCAAATAATTTTAAAAATCAATTTTTACATTTGAAGGAAATATTATTAAATAGAAATGTATTTCCTAAAATTAAGTGTTTTTGCTTAAGAAGAAAAGTAGTATTTAATATCAAAACACACACAATTTTCGATTATTTATAATTCAATGAATATAATTAAAGTTTTTATGTACAAGTTTTAAATTAAATAAATTTAAATGAAAAATTAAAACAAACATTTTAGTCAAAATATTTACTAATGAATCTAGAGTTATTATTTCAGAAAGTTTAGTATCTGTTTTTCATATTACATTCAATAAAGTTCTGCGTTACAGTCAATCAATAGTCATTAACAATCACTATTATTAAATAGAAAGAAAGACTAACATAGACTAATTAAGTTATGTATATTTCCACCACTAATTAAGAAGACAAATCCACATAATTGGTGCTAATTAAAAGTTATTGATTATTTCCAAGGAATTACAAGTGTATAAAAATAAATCAGACACAACTAACTAAAAAAAAATATTCCAGAATACAGACTTCAAAAGTGTAGAAACCAGCGTAATTATTTTTCCTTATTTTCCTATGCATCTTATTAATTCATATTCAACACTATAACTGAAATATAAGCATGCGGTTGCAGTGATCGTTAAACCTTCTTTATTTTATATCCATCACGCTCGACAGAGATTAATAAATGGTCGATAATAACTGTAACCGTTCAATATCAGAGATCATTTTGTTGAGAACTTTGGGTGGAGTCCATACTCGGGCATGATAGGGAGAAGAATACATTAACAAAATGGAAGGGGAAAAGATGTTCCAGCTCTCATCAGATTTTGGGTATTAATCTCTTCTTGGGGTATTCGTGGGGCAGTCCAATAAAAGGGAGTTGCGTTCAGAACTCTCCATCAAATATTTAATGAATGCTTATGTATGTAAAGAGATGCTAATAAAAATCTCTGCAAATGAATCTCGCTAAAACTTTGCATATCTGGATCGAGTATTAAAGGTAATAATCTGTAATTTATAATATCAATCTTAATGATTCGTCATCTGGTATTATGAAAAAGCGAAACTGATTAAATAAATAACTTTGAAATTTAGACAATTAGGCATGAAATTACTAAAATGAATTTAAGTATGATTATCGGAATTCCAAGTGAGATGTTTTGTAGGAATTTATGTATCAGAATATTGCTTCATTATTTAGAATAACAGCGAACAGAAATAAATTACGTAACATAATTAGGTTCAGAATAACCCTTCTCTGAGACAAAATGTTTTTAAGATTTCTTGTTTCATAGAATTATCATATTCTTAGAAATTCGATTATGTGAACGTTGTTTCTTTTATTTCTCCCATCTACATTTATACTAAATGCAACTGAACTGAATGAATATTAAATTGCGTTACATTGTAGGTTTGAAAGATCCCTTCATTGAATCAAATATTTCGTTTAAAATTCCTTATTTCTTTGAATTAAGAGACGTTTTTATTGAAATTTATATATCCGAATTACAACAGTTATTCACTTTATATGTATTCGTTACAAATATGATAATAATGAATAGTTATTAAATTTCGTAACATACATAATCAAGTTTAAAATAATCGTCTATAGAATCAGCAATTGTTTAGATTTTTTTGTGAATAGAATTAAAATATGTTTCGTTATGTATCAAAACGCTTAGGAGAACTTTTTGATGATTTCTTATACTTCATGAAATTCCATTTATTCTTAATTACTTTTACATTAAATGTCATAACATTGAACAACTATCCCATTGCATAACATATTTAAATTTAAAATAGCTATTTTTGTTAGAAATTTGATAAACATTTTTTATTTATTAAAATTTTATGTATTTAATATGAAGAGTAAAAATTCATTTATCAAAACAAAGGTAAGCCTATTAATTTTATTTACACTAAATATAATTAACAAGAATAAGTGAGTTATGAATTATAATTAAGTTTAGAATAAACATATCCACTAAATCAGAATTTATTCTAAGGTTTCTTATTTTATAGAATTTAAAGATATATCGGAATATTGTATGGTTATTCATTTTAACTACTTTTATATTAAGTTCATAACATTGAATTGTTATTGCATTGCATAACACATTTAGGCTTAGAATAGTTAGAAATTTTCTAAAACTTGTGTTTGTTGGAATTATGAAGTCCTTAGTAGAAATTTAACTATTAGAATATAGCTATATTTATTACTCTTTCATATATTAAATGTAAACAAAAAGAATTAATGACTTATGAAATATAATTAAGTTAGGAATAACTACCCACCAACTTAGTATTTTGAAAGTTTTACAGAATTTAGAGATGCTTCAAGGTAATTAAGTTATTAGAAAATTTCTTTACTTATTACTTTTAGAAATGATAAAAACATTTCTCATACAGAATACTTCAATTAGAACATTGCTCGTGGGTCAGGACTTTTTAAGGAGTTCTTGTTCTTTCAGAAATAAGAAAATATTTCATAGAGAAATTATGTATAAGAAAACTTTTCCATTTCTTGCATTCATATAATATAAATCTAAGGCTTTTTCATTAAGAAACATAATTAGGTTTGAAAGAACCATCCGCTGAATCAGAATTTTTTTTATTTCTGTTTTCATAGAATTAAGAAATGCTTCTTCAGAATTTATATATCAAAATATTGTTTTTATTTTTTTAACTACATTCTGATGAAATGCATCAGGGATAAATTGTTTTTACATTATTTAATGTAATTAGATTCGGAATTAGATAATGTAATTAGTTTCGGAATAACCATCTTCTAAATCAGAGCCTTCATTAGATTCTTCGTTTTCGGCAATTAAGAGATGTTTCATAGAAATTTAACATTCATTAATTAATTTATCATTATTAATTAATAATTTATTAATCATCTAAATATTATTCTACTTATACATTTTAGGAATAATAGGTGACAGAAATGCAGGGCTACTACATTGCATTGCATATTTAGATTCGGAATAGCCATTAAATGATGTAGAACTTTTTAGACATTTTTGATGTTTGGAATTGAGCAATTTGAAAATAAATTAACGTATAAGTAGAGTGTTCTTCTTATACTTGTATTTCACCACACTTATACTAAATGCAAAATAGTATAAAAGAAGGTCGTTGAATAAAAATTAACGAATAGTTTTTGTATTGTCTAACATGATTATATTCAGATTGACTATTCAGTGAATTAAAATACTTCTGCAATTTTTACTCTTAAAATTTAAAAAAAGCTTCAAAGGCATTAATGGATAAGAACATTGCTCCTATTATGCTTTTTAACAATATTTATTCTAAATTCAACACAGAGTATAATTTTAAGTTACATTTACATTCATAAAATAAAAATGTATGAATGGTCCATACATTGCTTAACATAATTAGATTCGGAATAACCATCCACTAAATTAAATGTTTTGAGATTTCTTGTTGCATAGTATTGAGAAATTTGATTGATTTGTTTGTCGCTCAATAGACAGATAAGTAATCGATTGCTAGTTAGACTAATAAGGTTTTTAAGAATTCCCTAACCTCTACAAATATCCATAACCGAGATAGGAATCAAACCCTCAAATTGTTAAACCGAAAGCCAAATCATAATCTATTCGGATCGTCCTAAGAAAAGTAGGTGAATGAAATGAATAATTATATTACGTAACATAATTAGGTTTTATAGTAAAAATTCATTGTGAGAGAAGAGATTTTGAGATTTTTTTTTCATTGAGAAAGAAAGACCATTTTGATTGAGAGAAGAGATTTTTTTAATATTTTGTTCAGAATCAAGACTACATAATAATAGTAAATTTTTATATTTTGCGTAAAAAATTATTTAGATTTGAACATTGCTTAAAACTGATGAATGGATTATTCCATACTCCAAATTACACATTTTTGTATTTTTTAAATTGTCAGTATTTAACTTAAATTAATACTGTTTAATAAAAGTTATTTAAGTGGAATAATAAAAATGCCAAAACAATTTTATAAAAATTATATATTATTCTACTAAAACTCACAAAGGAATTATTTCTCATCACCTAAAACTCCTAAACAAAGAATTTTTTCTTTTAAAAAACTTCTTAACTAATTTCCTAAAAAAATCTAAGTTTTTGTCTCAGAAGTTTTAAGGAGTAACTAGAACACTTTACAACTTCTAAGTCACCTAAAACTATTCAACATAGGATATTCCTCGTTACCAAGAACACATAAAATCAAAACTATCTCAATGGCATAAAAAATTACTTTTATATTAAGAATACCATTATACTGAAATTTCAGTTTTTATGATATTCTTAATATAAAGATTCAGCTAATTTTTTGGGATTTTCAGTGTTAATTTCTTACAAACTGCAAAAACTAGCTAGTGTTATATCAGGTTCTTATGCTAAATATGTTTACTGATTCTAATGTTTAAAATTTTTTAACAATTATCTAGGTTTTCGGAGTATCTAATGCTAAATGGTTGGAAGCTAAAAATAATCAACTTTATACAGGACATGTAGAACTGTGTTGATTGCTATTATTCCTGAAATATTTAAACATGTAGTTAATTTTTTACTGAATGCCAATGCTAGTTGCTTGAAATACGTAAAAAATGAATCGACATTTAAAAAAATATACACTTGTAAATGTATTTAGAAGCCATTTCTTCTCAAGACTTTGTTTCAAATATATAGATACAATTCCAGGACAAAAATGCTTGAAATTAGGTACATCATCTAAATTTAAATATTATATGCTATATATGGTACATAAGTTATATATGCTACAGCGTTTAGTATTTATTAGTTTTAATAATTTTTATTAATTTTGTAATTGTTATTGTAAAAATAAGAAATTGCGATAAATCCGATTAAAAATCCACTCATGCAATAATTTTTTTTAAAAAAATATTTCATTAGAACATTATTTGACTCTGAAAATTAATAAATACTTTAATTAGTTTCCTAAATATCAAATAGGAAACTTCTGAATTTATTTTCCAATCATTTTAACTCATCAAGATTTCTTGAAAAAAAACATTTTGTATCTAGGAAAATTTAATGAAGACTGAATTTTATAATTGGAAATTATTTTCATGAGATCTTAGAAGATAAAAATAAAATTATAATACAGGTGTAATCAATACATTCGTAAAAAAAAACATAGGTGTGTTTTTAAATATTTAATCGAAGATGGCATAAAAACGAAATTTATTTTTAAAGCAGCTTCAAGTTCAAGCGTACCAATTTAATCAATGCTTGAAAATCCTCAAGGTCAAAGAGACATTAGTTACCGACATTCCTTTGGTAGGTATGTGAGAAAAATAACATTTAAACACAGGTTTAAATGTTTTTGAATTCCCTTAAGTTGCTTTTTAGTCGGAATTACATGGTCATAATATATCATCAGTATTGATGGCATGTTTACAAATTTTGGAAGAAACTTATTGGAAATCTGTGGAACTAATGAAATTCTTTAGAATATAATATTATACATATTTTATTATTTTTTTTAGAGTGTTTGGTTATAAAAACGATTATAAGAATTAAAATTTCTTTTACATAAAGGAGAAAAATAATTTATTTTTTAGACTTATTTTTAGTTTATTTAATGTTATCAATCAAAAAGAAGTTGAGTTATTTCTATGGAAAACTAAATGGTGAAATGAAAAGCTATTAACCTCATGGAATATGAAGGTTTCAAATTTAATAATAGGAAAAGAAAATAAAATTTGTAAAGAAGCAACAATGATATCTGCTTTTTATCAAATTCTTTTCTAAATTTCATCGTATTTTTATTGTATTTCTTTCTTTCTGAATTTAAGAGCTTATAGTTGGAAGAGTTAGATAAATATAG
The DNA here is from genome assembly GCA_037975125.1 of Latrodectus hesperus. Lineage (NCBI taxonomy): Eukaryota > Metazoa > Arthropoda > Arachnida > Araneae > Theridiidae > Latrodectus > Latrodectus hesperus. Next base: position 63,322,862 of record CM075858.1, read on the forward strand.
TGTTGAATCGTTTGTAGTAAACGAAAAAAATTAATCGTTAAAGTCTATTAAATTCAAATTCATTTTCCATTTTTCTTGTATTCAATCGGTATATATGCATTTCAAGAAAATTTTAACAATGGTATTCAAGCATTGTAATGTAAAATATTTTATGATTACTTTTAAAATTTATCTGTGTGAACTAAGGAATAAAATATGTTTTTACAAGATGTAAATAACTTCATTTACTTACAAATTTATTAGCTTTGTATTCTTCCTCTGAATAGAATAGTAAATAAATATGCTGTTTAAGTTGATCTAGAAAATAATTTGGTTTATTTCTTTAATAAATGAGAAATATATAAAATAAACTAGCCTTAAATTAATAAAATATATATAAATTTCTTCTTTTTAATGAATAATTTAATAATCTTACTTGTTAGCTGATGATATAATCATTAGTTACTTTTTGGTATAAATAGATATTTTTAATCACCACTTTCTGTTTTGGAATTTCTTATTTAATCATTATTTAAATAAACATCAGTCAAAATGCTTCAGTGCATAATAGCTTCAGTAGTAAAAATAGCTTTCTTCACTTGGCAATATAATATTATAAATTTGGGCTTAGCCATTCTATGACCGGTTCTAACGGTCGATATACACTACTGGCCATTAAAATTGCTACACCAAGAAAGCGGCACGCCACACACGTCAAATTTGCATGACAGGTAGAACTTGCTGTGATATGCAAATGATTAGATTTTCAGCGCATTCATACAACAGTAGCGACATCTACAATGTGTATAAAACCAGAGATTTTACAGCAGTTTTCTCATACTCAATTTCCGTTTCAACGTTGTTTTCGGCAAAGAAAGTTGTTGTAATGCCTCGTGTAAGAAGAAGAAATGCCTATCAGCGCGTGTCTGACTTTGATCGAGGAAGGATTATAGCCTACCGGTATTGCGGTTTATCGTACCGCAATATTGCTGCTCGCGTCGTTCGAGACCCCATGACTGTTGAGCAGAATATGGAATGGATAGGTTCAGGACAATCATACGGAACGTCATGCAGGATCTCAGCGACCCCCATCTCTAAAAGCAGAGAAGACAGACATCTTATCCGCATGGTCACAAGGGATCGTATAGCCACGTCACGAACACTGAGTCGAGAAATGGTGTCATTTGCAAGGCAACAAGTTTCTACTCGAACAGTTCGACGACGTTTGCAGCAGCATGGATTGTCTGCACGGCGACCATGGCTTCGGCTACCATTGACGCTGCGTCACAGACAGAAGCGCCTTCAATGGTGTGATCAGCGACAAACCTGGACGCGGGAATGGCATCACGTCATCTTTACAGATGAATCTTGGTTCTGTATACAGGACCATGATGGCCGCTTCCGTGTTTGGAGGCATCGTGGAGAACGCGCATTTCCAGCTTGCATTGGACATCGCCATACTGGCCCATCTGCTGGAGTGATGGTATGGGGTGCCATTGGATACACGTCTCGATCACCTCTTGTTCGCATTACCAGTACTTTGAACAGCAACCGTTACATTTCCGATGTGTTAAGGCCCGTGTCTCTGCCCTATCTTCGAGGCCTCCCTAATGCTTTGTTTCAACAGGATAATGCACGACCGCATGTTGCCCGTACTGTTCTGAACTTCCTTGATACAGAACAGGTTCGACTGTTACCCTGACCAGCACGTTCTCCTGATCTGTCACCAATTGCGAACGTGTGGTCAATGGTTGCCGAGTGATTGGCATGCCATCACTCACCATCCACTACTGTCGATGAACTGTGGCATAGTGTTGAAGCTGCATGGACTGAGATTCCCGTACATGCCATACAATCTCTCTTTGACTCCATGCCAAGGCGGATAAATGCTGTTATTGCAGCCAGAGGTGGCTGCTCTGGGTACTGATTTCTCAAGATCTATACATCCTAATTTCCTGTAAATCTAATCACTTGTTCTTTCCACTATGTTGTATGTGTCCAATAAATATAGTTCTGTTATTTGCATTCCTTCTTGGTGTAGCAATTTTAATGGCCAGTAGTGTACATCAACTGTTCTCTTGCACATTCGCCCTCAAAAAACGATTTTACATTTCTCACATATATAACTTTTTTAGATTACTTTTCTTTTTTTTTCTTCTTTTAAATTGAATAAATTTGTATTATAAAGTCACATTTGCATTAGAGTTGTAATATGAAAATATAATTTACCTTATTATTGAAATTCGGAAAATAAAAAGTTCTTATCTCATACTCTTAATTTTCAATCATCGACAATTATGTTCTTAAAAAATATGATGAGATAAAGGAAGTGAAACGTCATTAAATGTAACGTTTACACTAGAGATAAATTTTGGAAAACACTTGTTTTATACCAAAACCTAAATCAGAAAGAAACCATTACAAAGTTGCACAGCAGCAGCAGATTAACAGCAAAACGATAATTTAAACCAAGAAATAAGAAGGAATATATATATATATATATATATATATATATATATATATATATATATATATATATATGAAAATACAATCATTAAATTATTAATTTTTTTTAAAAATATATTATATGTTAAAAATTGAATTACCCATATATACTGCATGAAAGCTAAGATGTAGTATTATCAAAAATGCATGTTTTCTAAAAATAGTTTTATGCTTTAAATTAAAGTGCTACAATTTTTCAACTTAATTAGAACCGCTAAAAAAGTGCAAGTTGTCAAGAAAAAACATCAAAAAGTGCTGAACAGATCTTGTAAAAAAGAATTTGAGGATAAATGCTCATCTTCGTGTACATTTCCTTGCACTATTTTAGAAAAAAAAAAAAAACACTTTTCCTCCTTAGTTTAAAGTAATTTTCGGCTGACACCAGCAAATTTAGGAAGAAAAATGAAAAAAGAAAACAGTATCACTGAAGCAGGTGGTTAATTGATTTTATGCTTTTTTTCCGACATGTGAAAATAAAATTACGAGCTGATGAAATTCACCTATTAAAAAGGGAAACTGTTCCATATTTTGAACAAAAAAGTTTGTTCAAAATTTTTTTTCTTTCGTCGCTTATTAATTTATCCTTAAATGAGTTTTTCTAGTAACGAAAATTAGATACGTGTGTTAAAAATATTAATATACCCCATGGACTGAATTAAAATAATTAATAAACTGAATATCTTTAAATGTGATATTTTATTTGAAATTCAATAATTTCAGTTAATTCTATAACATTTCAGTTTTTAAGTTTCGGAATAGGGACAATATCGCTGGGCAAAATTTGAATTATAAAAGAATTCCTTTATTCTTAATGCTATAAAAGAGCCAAAAATCTGAGATCCAATATAAACACTGGTCACCATATGGCATCAATAGAATTTATTAGTTTCAAGTAAGAAAGGAGATTTATTAATACAAAAATAAAGAATTTAAAAAATATTAGAACATTTTTATAATTTTTAGTATAACCAATATTGACTTTTTTATGAGACTGCAAAGAAATAAATCCAGAAGTGTATAATAATTTAAACAACATAAAATACTATGTTTTTTTTGTTTTTTTATAAGCTTATATGGAACTTACCTTTCCCTTTTGGTAAGACAACACTGTTCAAACCATAAGGTCCTGAATTCGTTTCCAGAATTTGGATGCTGCACTTTTGCTTCCTGTATACACGTCTGTCGGTGTGGGTGCTCGGGAGTTTTCTGGGATTTCTTCCTCACGACAAGTGAATATGATTACTATTTGTGAAAAGTCCTCCTGAGGTGGATATTGAAATAATTTACAACAATCTTAGGCCATTAGGCTGTGCACTGATCAGTGTAAAAGCTTGGAATGACCTTACCGTGACGATGTGATAGGAAAATACCCAACCACAAATGTAAAAGTACAACTTTGCTCGAAAGTCCTCCGATAGATGGCACCACCATAGGATCCTCTTAAAATTTGATATTGATTTGAAGGGAGGGTTATATCCAGACCATTACAACCATGGTAACTGTTCAACGACCGACCACAGGACTTTCACTTCTATAGATTTAACGAGCACACATATCGCACGTACACGGTGGGACTTTCGCAGCATTGAGAATCAAATCCCGTCCTTCCGGACAGAGGGCCGATGCCTTAACCACTAAGCTACCCGGCCCCCAAAACCTGGACACAAACTTTAAATAGATTTTGAACTACCACTTGACATCCGAGGTAAAAAATCAATCAAAGAAATGCTATGTCATTAGTCAAATAGCTGTAATTAAATTACATAAAATGAAAGCACTAATCACATTTTAAACTTTATTTCATGTGTAAAAACTGTGATAATGATGTAAATAATTATATTATAAATAATAAAAGATATTTTATTCTGTTTATTCTTTAGATAACTAGGCAATTATGATTCATAGAAAAGGACGATAATTAAGTAAAAGTATGATTAAGTTTTGGAGATAATGAGATTTATATATATATATATATACATATATATATATACATACATACATACATACATATATATATATATATATATATATATATATATATATATATATATATATATATATATATATATATATATATATATATATATATATTATGAAAACTGTTAAGCTTGTGAATAATTCAGTAGTTTTGATGTTAATGAAATGAAGAGGAATTTGTAAATTGCTTGTATTGAAGTTAATAAAAGTTGCCTACTTTAAAAAATATTGTGCTTATATAATTAAATAATTCTCAAATACAAAACGAGAAAAATAGAATAATATATGTGATTCATTATATTGTTTTTCTTTGGAAATAATTAAATTAATTTCATTTGAAAAACTATATGGGTATGAGAAAAAATTAATTAATAAATATTAAATAATAGCTAAGCCCAGACATTTCAATTTACAAAGCAAGAAAAAATTTGAATTTCGATTATTTGAATCTCTAAAATTTTTTTCTTACGTTCAATTCTTAGAAATCCTTTCTAAAAACTTTAGGCTTACAATTTCAAAATTTTAACAAGAACATTTTTTTTAATCGAATAAATTATTTTATTAAAGATACCAAACTCAACTTGATATTTTTAATTACAGTATCAATATAAGTTCTCTTCAACTTTTCTATTAGCAATGATCAAAATAAGACATATTTAATATCATTATTTCCTCATCTTTGAAAATATTTCTTATGAATTTGTTAAAATATATGAGATCAAATCAATAATTTATTAATTATTCGTTAATGCGAAATTTACACGTTTTCACAATTCAGTTTTTAAAAATTTTAAATTAATTCAGGTTTATATGTTTGAAAATCAATGACGTTCAATGTTTAATAAAAACGATAAATTTCAGCTGTATTTTTAAAAAATATATCTGATCCATTATACTTGACTAGTTCTTCCTTAATTTTAATGCAACTTTTCAGTATTTAATCACACAAAACAATAAGTTTAAGGTGATTTTTAAAAAATATATCTGATGCATTATAATTGTTCTTCTAAATTTATTTCAGATAAAAAGGTTTTATATTGATTGTTATTCTGTAATTATATCTGAAATATTTCATAACTTTAAATTCAAAGAATTTCAAGAGTTTTCAGTATTTGGATTTATAGAAATTTATTATTTCTTCCATTTAAAATTTATAATCTGAAAACTGAACTAAAATTATAAAAAAAAAATTTAGCTTTACATTGAAAAATTAAATAAAGCATAAAGGAGAATTGAATAAAAAAAGAAATAATATTTGAGAAAAAAGATTTTACATTGGAAATTGGAAAAAACGAGGTTTCATTCAGTTTAAGAGTAGGAATTAGACTAAAATGCTTAGTCATGATAAATTTTATTAAACTAAATGAGAAGATAGCGTTACGTCACTGCTTAACTTTTTGAGTACTATTTCAAATGCAAGCCTTCTGAAATGTGAGCCATTTTTGTCCACATGACACCACAGTAGAGTACTTATTTGTCATAATTTTAAAAAAATTATAGGAAAAACTGAAAAACGTGAAGAATTATTTCAATCTATAAAAAATTATTTAAAAACAATTTATATGAATTTAGTGACAATAATAATATAACAGCGATAAATAAATATTAAAAAATAACGCCATACACAAGTTGATAAAATTACGAGAAAGAATTATATTTTACATATTCTCGTTTCAATCAAAACAAAAAAATGATGCTAAAAATAATGCATCTTTACATTGTAAAAGATTACAAGAGCAAGTTGTTTTAATTGCCTGTAACAAAAAACATAACTGATCTCAAAAAATAAGCTTTATATTGAAAGTAATCTCTGGATTTTCATTGAAGTAATAGCATTATTCTATATCTAATGATAACATCTATCAATGATAATATGTAAATTTATTTGAGGGGTCATTTACATAATGAGCAGTACACATTTTAATATATATTCTTTGTTTAAACTGCTTAACGCATTCGTTGTTTAAATGCATAATGTTAATGTTTATTAAGTATTTGCGGCACAACTGTTATTGAAATCACAATTTTAAAGCAAAGATAAGCTATAACATGATAAAATATATTTTTATCACGTTAGTTAATATAGTCTTATTTAAATATTATACATTTTAAATGATGTATGTTTACAATACAGTGTTTGCATACAATTTAACTAATAGTCATGTTCACGATTATACCAATTACGGCTATTTGAAACAACTGTATACAGCATGATCAGAAATTGATCGAAAATTAAAATAGAATATAATAAATAAAAATGGGAATTTCAGTTTTATTAATTATACTTCTGATGTTATTTCTTATTCTCCAACTTGACTTGAAAAATTTAGTTACTTTAATATATAAATAATTTAACTTCATTATAGAGAAACTAGTAAGTATGCATTAATTTTAAAATAACATTTAAGCATGTTCCTTACTTTTACTTTATTGAAATATATATTTCATTCTCTATCTCTCTCTCTTTATAGAAATTATTTTATTTCTCCAACGGCAGGCACTTGGGTGACGAACCCTATGCCACAACAAGGCCAGAAACTGTACTCTTTTGTCGTTACCCAGCGGGCACCTGTGAACCAAGTCACGGAGGCAAGTATCGTTGCCCGCGCCATGCCACCACAAATCCATTTACAGGGAGAGCCACATTCATACATCATCACAGAAGAAAGGACAGAGAAACACAGAGAGAAAGGAACATTCGATGCCCGAACCGGGATTCGAACCCGGGACCCACAGCTCAGGAGTCAGGAGCACTAACCACTCAGCCATCGGTCGGTATAGAAACCATTATTACTTGAAATAACTGTTACAGGATCCAAAAATGATGTAAAATGAAATTCTATATTAAGTACATAAAAAGAAAATTATTAGTATGTATAAATATTAATTATATTCCTGCTCTATTTCCAATATTCAAAATTACTTTGAATATCTTTTTTTCATTATGTATATAATATATACTCAAATTAATTAAATTTGTTAATAAATGTAATGATTATATAAACAAATATTTTATATGTAAACAGGCATAAGTATAGCTTAAAAAATTAGAAATTAATTTTCGTATAAAAACATTTCAATAATATATAATTCTGTTTTCATAACAAAATACCAGTGCGAGTTTCCTTTTTTTTGTGGACATAAATGGACGGAGTAGTTGAATATATGCTCGGAAAATAAAAGTTCCCTTTCGTTACCCTTTCCGAACTGCAAGCAATGGAAAAATTAGGAATTTATTTAGGCAAACGAGCCCTAATGACCAACCTCGGGTCTAGGAAAAAGCACCATCGTATTCCCCCTTACCGAAATCAATTGACGTAATGAAATAATTGACGGTACTGTATTCTTTCTTCCTTTTTCTGTCTCCTTCGAAACGGTCCATTATCGGCCATTGTCATGAAGGGTACTTGGATAAAAAATAATAATAACAGCTCTAGAAAGCTTATTCTTGGTTTGATTGGGTTGTTCGCTTTTAGGGAAACCTCTGAGCACACTCTCTCGCTGTCGTTGGGAAACTTGATAAAATAATGGCACCATTTGTGTCCTTATATGCTGTTTTCTTAATTTGATTTCGCCCGTGGATTTTATTGGCTAGCCTCTTCCACCAAAGTACTACTCAGAATAAGACAAGGAAAATTGAATGCTTGAAATGATATGCTATTTTGATTGAAATAAAAAAAAGATTGAAAAATTTGTAATTGCAAAGTTTATTTTCAAAGACAATTGAAAAAGATTTTTTATATGGTATAATTTAGTAAAATAATGAAGTCATTTTGATCTTCATGTGCTTTTTTCTTAAATAAAGTTTGCTCGTTTTTTTTATAAGCATGTTCCAAAAAATATCTACGCAGAAGATAAGAAAGATCTGTAACTGTAAATTGAATTCAGAAAATAATAGGCTATTTGGATTGATAAGAAGAAAAAAAAAGATTTGAAAATATTGTGGTAGAAAATTTCTTTTTAAATGCAAGTATCACTTTCTCTGAAAAAGAGCTTTTTCACTCTGAGAAACTTGATAAAAGAAAAAGAAATCATTTTAATCCTTTTATATATATATATATATATATATATATATATATATATATATATATATATATATATATATATATATATATATAGATCTTTTTTCTTATGTTCCTGCTAGAAACTACAGCTGAAAGTGAAGCAATGGTGTGAAGCTAAAAATTGAGTTCTGTAAGCAATTTTTATAAGATTTGGTTTGACAAATTATTTTTATAAAATTGAATTACAAAAACTGTTGCAAGCAAACTTTTTAGATTGTAAAACTTAATAGAATAATCACATCATTTTGAGTCCTTATTAATTTTATTTTTTTAGATTTTCTTCATTATTGTATGCCAGAGAAAATTAATTGCTTAGAATTAAACAAGAATGTGTAAATGAAAATTGAGTTATTGAAATAACAGAAATAAAAGTGATGTCAATAAGAAAATGATCAAAATATAAAAAAATTCTCGTTTTCAAAAAGAAAAAAATTCTGAATTTGAAAGCTTTTGCATATTGTGAACCCTTGAAAACAATCGCCAAATTTATGAAGCAACTACCGTTTTTGAATCTTGTTTCTAATTACTTAGAATGAAAAAGGAATGGGTAGTTAAGAATTGAATAATTGAAATATAGCAGAAATAAAATAAATGTCAGTAAATAAAATGATCGAAATGAAAAAATCTGAAAAAACGTTCGTTTTTAAGGAACTGAAATCGAAAATTTTTATAATTAGAAATTGTGACAATGGTTACCAAAATATGAAGCTTCTGTGCTATCATAAATTTTCTAATTCCTATTTCTAATTGCTTAGAGTAGAAAGAAACAAGAATGTGCAAATGAAAATTGAATGATTTAAATAACAGAAATATAAATAAGAAATCAAAAAGAAAAATATTCACAAAACAAAAAAAGAAAGTTGTAAGAAAGTTCGTTATCTAAGAAATGAAATCGAAAGTATTGTGAAACTATGAAAAAAGTAACTCAATTTGTTAAACTTGTGTGCTACAAAATGATTTTTTTCAATCCTATGCCTTCAATAAAATAAATGAAGAAAACTTTACCTCACTAAACTTAGATGGCGACAGTAATTTTGTAATAAATATGAATCGTTTTGTCATGCATTACAACTTTATTTTTGTTTTAAGATTTAAAAAAAATTATAATTAAGATACACGCATCATAAAATTTTCGTGAATCATAAATGTTTAATTTAAAATTAATATATTTTTTAGATTTTTTAATCTACTCATTATAAAGAAACAAAATACACCCATTTTGTAGACATTGATATAAAAAGTATAGATTACAATGAAAATTACAAAAAAAAAGATTTTTATTCTTCTACTTTTATATATATTCTTGACTATTAAAGTGACACATTTGTATCTCTTCTTGATTTTAATCCACTCCTAACAAATGATGAATACAAAAGTAAAAAAAAGAAACACATCAGAATTCACTATCCTTGTTATCACTTTCACAAGATGAAACAGAGATCGAGACAAAGCAGGGAAGTGAAGGCGAAGAGAGAGAAAACCATTAGTAAAACTCGGAAAACCATTTTCTAAGTGATACAGTTCATTTATCTTTCCCAAGACAAAGGCAGAATAAGAAGAGAGTCTTATCGTAGGATGAGATCCTCCCGACAAAGAGCGTCGTACGTCGTTGATGACGATGATGGATGGGGACGGAAGTGGGAGGATGCACGGACCTTCCTTGCACGCGACTTGACCGTTGCTCCTCAAAAAGCTTTTGGTCATTTTTTTTACGCGCTGAGATATGTACATACGTGCTGGTCACGCTCAGCTAAAGATTTGATTAAGATTACATTTGTTTCCTTTTGTACGAATGGAAAGTAGATGCAAAATGATAGAGGAAGAATTTTTAATGATTTGCTCTTTCTTCCTCTATGATAATGATTATTTCCTTCTTTCTTGTTCTTGTTGCTGTAGTGTGCCTTCGCTTGCATACATGGTGTCTGGGAAGTGTCCCATGCTTTTTGGTGCTTGATAATTCATGAAATAAGGAATATAAATCAAAGCGAATAACATTAATGCTTAGATTTATTCAAGAAGCTGTGTAGAAGCTTTCCTATGGCCATCATTTCTCACATTTGGAATATGAAGCTGTGCGTCAGGTATACAAAGCAAATCTGATTTAAATATTGTAATCCTTGCTGTTAGATCACCAATGCTTATGATTTTTAAGTGTATGCCAGATCCTATATATATTTATTTTACAAATGCCAAACATTAGATCTTAAGTAATTTGTTCACGGATCCTCCAATACAATGTCCTCATACTGAGAAAGTACGGTACAATTATTTAAATGTTCAAAAATCATTGATTCATTAATCACACAAAATACAGTCTGAGGAATGCACCAGTCTAAATCTATAAATATGGTCCTGTAAGCAGTCGTGTCCAATCAGTTCTCTAAATAGAGCCACCGTAATCTTTCCTGGAAAACTGAGAACAGTTCTCTCCTCCCCCCAGAATCTTCCATCTCTTATTCCTTTCACGTTGAATCATACCCTGTTTAAGAGTTCTTCTAAGGGTCAGGTTAATAAACAATTTGCACACGTGAAAAGAAAGAGAAGATTTATACATTGTTCTGTCAAAGTTCTTTTTGTCAACACATCAAATTCTTCATTGCCCGTGATTCCACAATGGGTAGGAATCCATTGGAATGAAATTCTGTGTACTAGATCCTTAAGCAAGGGTCTACATTCTAAAATTCTTTGAGATTTAGTTTGATTATTCAAAAGAAAACTTTTAGAATTTTATAATATGATAGCTCTTACAAAAGAGTGGCCGCTCATCAATAGTTGTTGAATAGCAACGGCAATAGCTTCTATTTCACCATCGAAGACCAAAGTAAAAAGTCTAATTGGTAAGTTAAAACTAAAAAGCTCACTATGGATACCTGCTCTAGCACTATTGTGTTCTCTCAAATGTAGAGCCATCAGTGAAGATGTGAAACCATTAAAGTGAACATCAATTATCTCCACTGCAAAAGACCTTAGTTATGAATCACTCATTTCAATCTTAGCAACTTTTTGTATAAGATTAAGATTTATATTTAAACTCAAAAAGTCCAATGGACAAGAGGGAGGAGGTAAAAACAGATAATTTCTGCCCAAATTCCAAAAATCAGATTCTCTCTGGAAAGCTTGGATAGAACCAATTTAAATTTTAAGATTTCTAGAAACATAATTATAGTTTCTCCAAAACGATCTGCAAAGCAATCGAAAGAGATTCTGATATAATAGCATCGCTTTTCTCTAAATAGAATAATGAACAGGTTCCAAACAGTTTAAAAGCTGCATTGCAAGAAAAGATCTTTTATAAATGCATGAAACAATAGTTGGGCATGAAGTGCCAGAAAGAAATAGGGCCCAATACATCTTTTCTAAAAATGGTTATATCAGACGATAAAAAAATATCTCCAAACTGAAAAAAAACTTCTGTATAATTATTACTTATCAAATGACTAAAGAAAAGTTATCCATGTTGACTTTCACACTGCAAAAATAGTGTGAAATTTATTACACATATAAATAAGATAAATTATTTATAAATTCATTATTTTATGAATTATTGAAAGTATCAAAATGCATAACAATTTTATAGAAGCTTTGTATTTTCAAACAAAGGAAATTTTTGAACTGTTGTTTTTATTTCTATTTTATAAGCAAGTTCAGATAACTTAATTTCGATTAATTAGAACGAAATGAAGTATCAAAAGTATTCTATACCAATCATATCAAAGTAATAAAAAAGCTAATATTTTTTTATAGTTTTGATAGTCTCTGCAAGAATTATATTTCAAAATAGTTGTTATCTTATCAAGTTCTTCTATTCTTCATAATAATAAATTAAAAAAATATTATCATTAATAAATCATTCTAAAAATTTTCTGATGTTCAGGTACAATAAATATGTTTTTTATAAATTTTCAGGAATAGTTATTTGGATTAACTAGTTAATTATTTCATTATTTTTTAACAATCTCTTAATTAGTACCACACAAATCAAATATAAATTTATAAATGCTAAAAAAAATTCCAAATTCATTTTAAAAATAGTTTTAATGAAAATTTTTAGGCCTTTTCAATTTTGTGTTAATTTATTAAGAAAAATATTTTTTTTAGTTTTAATAACATTGGTCATGCCAAATTGGTAAGTAATTGCAAAGTTAAAACTACAAACATTGTATTGTCAAACAAATTCTAATTTTATTGGAATAAAGTTTAATAGTATTGTAATGTCTCACCATCGGCACTTTCGATTTTAAGATCCTATGTTTTTTTTTTTTTGATTCGGAGACTCTCGTTGTACGCGAAGCAGGCGAGAGAGATTGTCGCGAACCCATACATGACTCCTTGTAAATTTTGTTCTTTTTTTTAATTAAATGTGTATGTTTCAAAATTGGAGTCATTTGTTTGTTTCATAACAAACTGATGTTTTTGGTGGCAGCGGTGGGATGCTTTTTTAATGCTTTGCATTAGCATCCACTATGGAAATTAATTATGTGCACTATAATGGATTACGTGCCAAAATGTTGGAATACAGGTAGGCCATTTTGATCAATCTTTCTCTGGCTACTATTGAAAATAAATAGTTTGGAATGTTATATAAATTTATAGAATATTCTAGTTCCAATCTTATTTACGAGTTTTTCATGTTATATCAATTAATTTTGTTTATATGTTTGTAAATGGTGTATTCCATATTACAAAGCTAATTTCTGTATTTCGTGTATTCGAATTTACAGTGTTCATGCTATATCAATTAATTTTGTTTATAAGTTTGTAAATGGTGTATTCCATATTACAAAAGCTAATTTCTGTATTTCGTGTATTCGAATTTACAGTCTAATATTTTTTCTATAAGAAAAGTGTATCTTATTATAAATTTGCATTTCATAATTTTTATGTGGTTGATGTATTTCAATTCACGTAGGAATATGTTAAAATAACTATGTTGTTATAGATTAATGTGTAAAATCGAAAGTACACTTATATTCATAATTTTTTGAATGTTTCACTGAAAGTAGATTTTATGAAAGTAATATATACTTTAGAAAGGTTTTGATTTCGTTATGTGAAAACGAAAGTACATGATTACAAATAGGTTTGAATTTAAAGTAATGTGAGATTTATTGATATGTTTTTGATTTTTGTTTGTAAAGTATCAAACTGATTTATTTGATATTTAAAAACGCATGTTTATTTTCATTGATAAAGATTTGAAAAGATATTTTCTTACTGTTTAAAATATCGTACGTTATTATCATTTTTATGTCGTGTATGATTAACTAACTAAGTTTATTGATTTAAAATCGAAAGCTGATTTCTGGTTTAGATTAGTTAAAGCTTTTAATTTATATTGTTGTTAAGAATTGTAGTGTTTTACATTTTGAATTAAATAAGGATTCAAAAATAATATAATTTCATTTTCTGTTTTAATATAGTAGTATTTGTATAAGAATCTGATTTTATAAAATTTATACATTTTTGATTAATAATTCAATTTATCTGAGTATCAAGCATTAGCTTGGTGATAAAAAAACTTGAAATCGAGAGTAGAAGATTTAATATTAAACTTGTTCTTCTTTTCAAAATATATGATTTGCTGTTTATACACTATTTGTTGTATTACAATATAGTTTGTTTTCGTTTAAATTTTTAAATGTTATGGATATGTTTTATATTAGTAGAGTGTGTTAAATAATTTCTATAGTTATTTACGAAATTTCGTATATAGGTGGGTGTAGTCTGTTTTTTCTCTCATTATTGCATCTCTTCTGAGATAAAGCGTTAATAAATAAAATGGCTTTTTTAGCACGGGGGAAAAAGGGAGATTTAGTAGAAGTAGCTGAAGAGTTAGGGGAAATGGTTCCAGATTCTTTTAAAATCCCGGATATTAAAAAATTAATTTTAACTAGTAAAAACTTTAATGAGGAAGAAGTAAAATGTATATTAGATAGGGTAATAGAGGAAAGAATTAGGCGAGAAGAAATAGAAAAAGAAGAAAGAATTAGACGTGAAGAAAGAGAACATATTTTGGAAATGAAACGTCTGGAAATCTCTTCAAATGCTGCAATTTCGAACACAGAATCAGTTACAAATAGGACTGAACATGCTCAAAAAATTCAATTAATGCAAATAACGCCAAAATTCGATGAAAGGAAAGATGAGATGAGTTTATACTTAATAAATTTTGAGCGTAGAGCAAAAATGGCTCATATTCCAAAAAACGAATGGGTAGTTTATCTTGTAAGTGCTTTACCTTCAGAGATATCTAACATGTTAGCTAGAGAACCTCCAGAAAGGGCTGATGATTACGATTACGTGAAGGAAATTATTCTTAAACGATTCAAGTTAAATAGCGAAAAATTAAGACAATTGTTTCTTAAACACCAGAAAACGTCAGACAAATCATGGAGAAATTATGCACAAGAATTGAATAGTTACTTTACGGAATGGCTTACGGAAATAACGACATTTGAACAGCTTAAGGAACTAATGGTAACAGATCAATTGAAACGTCGTGTGCCAATTGAAATTAAGGAACATTTTTTGGCGGAATGGCTTAAAATAAATTCGCCGTATGATCTGGCAGAGAAAATAGATGAATATGAAAGTTTAAGAGATAGTTTTAAGACGAAAGATTTTACAAAACTCCCTCGAAATAATTTTGGTTTTCGTCAACAAAATGAAAACCGTGCCTTTAAGTTTAATGAAGTAGTTCGGAATCATAAATCTCATGTTCCTAAAAGAGTCGAGAATAAAAATTCTAATTATTCACATGAAAAGGAATTCGAAAAACGAAAACAACTCCGATGTTATGAATGTGGTTCTTATAGTCATTTGCGGCCTCAGTGTGACAAAATAAAAAAGAACTTAGAATCGGTAGCATCCAACGAAATTGCTAGAAGTACATTTAATGAGTTGATGGCTCCTTACACTAGTATCGGCACTGTTAATGGAATTCAAATGCCAATCTTAAGAGACACTGGAGCAACTCTTGATTTGATTTGTGGAAAATACGTGAAACCTGATATGTTCACGAAGGAAAAGGTTTGGCTAAGAACACCTCTTGATGAAACTTTAGTATGCTTACCTATTGCCGAGGTTGAAATAAATTGTGAATTAGGTCACATTTTGACAAAGGCAGCAGTTCTTCGAGATTCTTTGGATCAAGGAAGATATTTACTGGGAAACAAAACAGCCGCTTTATTTGAGGAAATTAAAAAGCATGAGGAGGTGAAAATACATATGATAAATGCTATAGAAACTCGAGCTCAAAAAAGACGGAAGGAAAATAGCACGAATAAAGAGATTATTGATTCTGAAATAGAATCTTCTAGGTCTTGCTTCCAAACTAAACAAAATTAAGAATTAGAGCAAAATACAATTTTGCCACCATTAGAAACCGAAGTTGACCGGATGGATTTGATAAAAACATCTCCAGAAGAATTTGCTCGGGAACAAAAGGTGTGCGAAGATTTGAAACCTCTCTTTGAGCAAGCTAAACGACAATCTTCAAAAGACAATAAATATATTATAATAAATCAATTGTTGTTTTATAATAAAATGGACAATGATGGAACTGAATAAGAAGATTATTAGTTGTGCCCAAGAAGTTTCGCAACCAACTAAAAGGGATCTGCCATGAGATAACTGCAGCTCATTTAGGTATAACTAAAACAAAAGATATGCTGTGCTAAACTTTCTACTGGCCTAACTACTTTAAAGAAATTGAAAATTTTGTTAAATCTTGTGACAAATGTCAACGAGTAGGAAAGCCTCAAGATAAGAAAAGGGCTCCTTTGAAACTGGTTCCAGTAATTCCGGAAATATTTACAAGAATTAACGTTGATGCATGTGGTCCTTTACCTATAACTTCCTGTGGTAACCGGTATATTATAACTGCCATTTGCATGTCATCCAAGTATCCAGATGCCATCCCAGTACCAGATATACGTTCTACTACTGTGATTGATGCTTTTCTTCAGATATTTAGCCGCATGGGTTTTCCTAGGGAGTTGCAAAGTGATCAAGGAACATCTTTCATGAGTGTCCTGACATCAGAATTTTTAGAAAAATTTGGTATTAAAGTTGTGCCGTTCAGCATCCCCAAAGCAATTCTGTTGAGAGATTGTATAGAACTTTAAAGAGAATACTGAAAGTCCTTTGCTTAGAAAAAGGTACAGATTGGGAGAAGATTTTACCTCAGGCACTTTTTGCTCTTAGAACTTGCATTCATGATAGCACTGGGTATTCTCCTGCAGAATTAGTCCATGGTCGGAACTTAAGAACACCCGTAACACTATTATATGAAAATCTAACTGGTAAAACCATTGAAGAAGATAGTGTGATTGCTTACGTTTTTAATCTTTTAAATAGAATGAAAAAATGCCAAGAATTAGCTGTGCAAAATATGACAGAGGCTAAAGAAAAACAGAAACTTTGGTATGACCGTAAGGCTACGAAAAGAGAATTTAAAGAAAATGATCTTGTGTTAGTTGTTGCACCTTCTAGATCAAACAAATTTTCTGTTCATTGGATAGGTCCAGGAAAAGTAGTAAAACGACTATCGGACACAAATTACGTAATACAATTCCCCGATAAGGAAAAATTACATGTATACCATGTAAATATGTTAAAACCTTATTTTCAGCGTCCAGAAGATGTTAATTTAATTTTTATCTCTAATTCTGATAATGAAGATATTGATTCTGAGAAAGAAGATATCCCAAGTTTTGAAATTAATTCATCTATCCTTTTAGAGACTTTTCCTGAAAGCTGTTTTTAAGAAAAGTTAGAGGACGATCAGAAGAAACAATTGAGTAGACTTTTGATTCAATTTATTGATATTTTTTCAAATGAACCAGGTTGTACAGAACTGGCTGAACTGGACATCGAGTTAGAATCTAATAAACCTATTATAGCTAAACCATATCGAATGTCCCCACGACAGACAGAAATTCTGAAATCGGAAGTAGACAAGATGTTGAAATTGAAGGTGGTGGAACCAGGTGAATCCGATTACACATCACCTTTAATATTAGTTGAAGCTCCTGGAAAAGAACCTCGTCCGTGCATTGATTATCGCAGGTTAAATGAGGTTACCAGAACGCAATATTATCCATTACCAAATATTGAAGAGCATGTTGAATCCGTTTCGAAAGCGAAGTTCATATCTTTATTAGATTTAACTCGAGGTTATTGGCAGATACCTTTGAGTCCTAAGGCTCAAAGATATGCTGCATTTACGACGACATTTGGTGTTTATAAAGCTTTGAGAATGGCATTCCGTTTGAAGAATGCCCCATACTATTTCAGTAAATTAATGGCTGAATTATTAAAAAATTGCTAATATTTTGCTGTGCCTTATTTAGATGACATAGCTATATATTCACTTACCTGGTCTGATCACATCCAACATCTTAAATGTGTTCTGGAGAAGATTCGATTTGCGAAATTGACTGTGTAAAACCCCTTAAGTTCAAATTCGCTCAACTTCGTGTTAAATATTTGGGACACTTTGTAGGACAAGGTCAAAGAACACCTGGTGATATTAAAGTGAAAGCCATTACCGATTTCGAACGTCCCTCAAGCAAAACTGAAGTACGTGCTTTCCTAGGTCTTGTTGGGTACTATCGCAAGTATATACCAGAATTTTCGGTAGTTGCTGCGCCTTTATCCGACCTGTTAAAAGGGAAGTCCAAGAAGGGAACTGTAATATGGAATAATAACTGCGAAAGGGCATTCATACAATTAAAGAACACTTTAATAAAGAAGCCTGTACTTTACAGTCCAGACTTTCAAAAACAGTTTATCATTCAATGTGATGCCTCAAGCTTAGGAATAGGTGTAGTTTTATCTCAGAGAGATCAAAATGAAAATGAACCCCCTATCCTATTTCTGAGTAAAATATTTTCAAAATCTGAGAAAAATTATAGCACTATAGAAAAGGAATGTGTAATAATTTTTGCTGTTACTAAATTAAAATATTATTTAGATGGTCAGTATAAATTTATCATCGAAACTGATCATAACCCTTTAGTTTGGTTAAAACATCATACAGGATCTAATCCCAGACTTTTAAGGTGGGCTTTGGTGCTTCAAAGCCTAAATTTTGATATTGTTCACAGAAAGGGCAAATTACATCAGAATGCCGATAGTCTCAGTAGAATGCTGAATAACCAAACTTAATTATTTTTTTTCAGATATTAAATTACAATGTTTTTTTTAATACAAATTTCAATTGTTGTTACATGTGTACATAATAAAAAAAATGTTTTTTTATAATAACAATGTGTCTATTTGTAAATTTAGTTAGTGTTGAAGATTCTTGTTAGTGTTGAAAATTGTGTTAGATAATTATTTTGTGCTATTTTGATATATTTTTATTTTATACTTAATATTATATAATTCCATATAATTTTGTGTTTCAGCCAGAGTCCGATTGATCAGGGCTATCTGTAATATTAAATTTTGCTCTTTGTTGTTTGTGTGTGTTTTTTTTCTTTTTTATTTGCAGGTTGATTTCCTTAGAATGAGAAAAAAAAAGAAAAAAAAACTCCGGGGAAGGAAGAAATAATTTAGTCTGTAATGTCTCACCATCGGCACTTTCGATTTTAAGATCCTATGTTTTTTTTGTTTTTTTTATTCGGAGACTCTCGTTGTACGCGAAGCAGGCGAGAGATTGTCGCGAACCCATACATGACTCCTTGTAAATTTTGTTCTTTTTTTTTAATTAAATGTGTATGTTTCAAAATTGGAGTCATTTGTTTGTTTCATAACAGTACATACTATATAATTTAAGCTAATTTCCTTGCAAAAATAAGTAAGAAAATAAAATCAATAGTTATTAATATTTCCTATTCACATAATGATATGCATGATTAAATTGAGTCCATATATCATATGGGCAGCAAATTTCATTTGATTTTGGATGCTAACGTCATTCACAGTCAGTAAAATAGTTAGACTTAACTCTTTACATGAAACTTTTAAAACAATGTATGACATTACATTTCATTCTTATAATGAAGATTTCATCATTTGCTAGGTCTAAAAAAACTAATGTAATTTTTTATATAAAATTTCGATTAATTGAATTTTCTGCCCACAAATATGATTTTTTTTACATATCATCCTCCAGCTAAAACATACATACATAACGGAGCAGGTAAACTCCAAGTTGTACTTTAAAGTTAACGGATTTAGACTACTCGCCCATCACCAATAGCCTCGTAATTTTGATCATGTGACGAGGTGACATCTGAGCTGGCACCCTTTACCCCACTCCCATATCACACCCACATCACGGAAGGACATTGGACTTCACAGATTAACATGGACCACAGATTTTTGAAACGACTGAGCTTCAACAGCCCGGTAAGGGAGAATGTGGTCACACTCCCAATCACTACCCGCGGCAAATGATGCTTCACTTTGCGAAGCAGCATTGTTGTTGATGTGTACCAGCTAGGCTGGGATTATAGGGAGCGCTGCTACACTTTTCCAACTGAACCATATTTTGGCGGGAGTCCGATTTCCTCAGTTCACACATGCCATAGGTGCCTGTTTATAGGGTAGGCACAACCATTCACAACCCCTTCATACAAGGAAAGGACAAAGACAGGATAGATAGAGAGGGAAACTACATCCATGCCCGAACCGGGATTCGAACTCAGGACCTCCTTATCTGCCGTCAGACACGCTGACCACTCGACAATTTGGGTGACTTGCAAAGCAGCGTGAAGCTACAAAGTCACTGGACTTCTCCCTAACTAAGTCAGAGTTTTCATCATTTTATTCTCCATCAAAAATAGTTTGAAAAATTTTTGGTGAAATATAATTTAATGTTAATATTAATGAGGCCAACAATTAATTACGGTGCAATTAATATTAAAAAATATTAAAAAAATGCAGAAAATCTGAATTCACCTAACATAAAAATCATCATTTTTAAAAGCAAACGTATTGAGAGAAACGTATAGCTTACAAAATAAATTTCAATTCTTTACCGAAAAAATTATGACTTTTACTTTGCTTTAAAAATAGTATTTAAAGCACATGAAAAGTTGGACTTTGTAATGTATTGATGGTATCATTCGTAACAAGTATTAGTTTTATACGTGTTATGAAATAACACGTATAAAACTTGATACTACATGTTATTTTTAACAAGTATTTGTTTTTTAGTTATCTATATATTATTTTCCAAGGACAGTAAAAGAGATTTGACTTCTTGTTATAATGAATACAAAACAAAATGTATAAAACAAACAAGATATCCCATTATTTTATCTGCACTTACAGTAATTAGTTTTGAATTTGAAAAAGATATTCAGTTTCACTTACCTTGGTTTAGTTATTAATGATTTAAATAACTGTTCTGAAGAAATTAATTTCAAGATTTAGAAAGGAAATAAATTCTAATTATACCAATACTTATATTTAAGAATTAACTTCTTGGTAAAAACACGAAAATGAAAAATTGTAGAATTAGTAAACAGGCCATTAGAAACATATGGCATAGAAATTTGTAGGAATATTTTACGTTTAATAAGATTATATGAAAACAAGTATCTTTAGTGATCATAAATACAATAATCCTAACATCATTCTCAATTCCTAAAATTAATTCTGAAATTAAAATTATAGCAAAAGGAGAAAATTGAAGTATTTTTTGTTAATATGTACATTTTTAATATGAAAAATTTGAATTTGCTAATTAAATACTGGAAAAGAATTAATGAAATAAATAAAATTTTATTGAATTTATGTTATTTAAACTAACAGGTTCACATTTGGATGTTTAAGTATATGTGTGTAATGTTTGTGCATTTGCTTTAATATTTTTCTAGAATTCAATGAACATTTTCACTTTATTAAATAATGTTACAAATTTATAAATAATGATTATATTTGTCTTAAAATATCTCAGACAGATCAGAAATTCTCACATTTTGGGCAGAAATTGCGGTATATAGACGCGTTGTAGTTTAAAAGCGGATTTCCTAATAATTTGGCGACTTGGCGACAGTTGGCGAGATTCTTGGCGACGGTTGGCGAGATTCTTGGCGACTTGGCGAGAAATCGATACTTCTGGAAACATCCATCACCTAAGCTCTAGGACCAATATTTTTCGAGATAGCCTAGAAGCTTCCAGAGCCTTGGCGAAATTGGTAGATTTCTCCGCCAAGTCAGGTATAAATACCGCAGCCCGACATGGAATAGGAGTAGAGTTTTTGTGAAGACAGTCAGTGAGTGAAGACGGTCAGTTGTGACTGCTAGTTGTTCTCTGTCTGAGGTATTTGAGACCTGTGATTGGAAGCTATTTCCTATTAAATCTGACGAATTGTAGCTGTATAATTGTGATTGTTACAGCGGGAATTTTGTTTATCTAGTGAAGTTTTTACGAATAAAAGTCTTGTGTTCATTAAGTGATCGCTTTATTCAACTCTCAATCAACACGAACCCGTGGAGCTCGGTACAACTGGTGCCAGAATCGGGGTTGAAGAGTTGATGCAGCGTGTCACAAGAAAAATGGATATGGATTTAATGAAAAGTCTTCTCGAAAAATTAGCGGAGCAGATGGCTGAGATGAAAGCTGGACAAGAAGATATGAAAACTGAGATGAAAGCTGGACAAGAAGAGATGAAAGCTGGACAAGAAGAGATGAAAGCTAGACAAGAAGAGATGAAAGCTAGACAAGAAGAGATGAAAGCTGGACAAGAAGAGATTAAAACCGAGATGATGAAAGAGATAAAATCTGGACAGGAGGAGATGAAAGCGGGACAGGAGGAGCTTAAAAAGGAACTTAAGAAGGACATGTAAGTGTTAAAGAAGAATTCTCCAACATCATTCAGGAGAAGATGAATGCAATGGAAGATAAGGTAACTTCAGTTGAAACTAAAGTTTTGAAGACAGAGAAGAAAGTTAAAGAAGCATTAGACAATATGAATAAGAAGATTGAAAGCTTGGAGAAGCAAATATCAAACAAACATGAGGAACCCAACGTGACATTTGTGCCTTCCCTAGCCAATATTAAACTCTCAACATTTGATGGGAAATCATCCTGGCAAGTATACAAGACCCAGTTTATGATGGTAGCGGAAGCTAATGGATGGAATCCCCGAGCCCAAGCTTTTCACCTGGCGGCTTCTTTAAGAGGAGACGCGGCTGACATCCTCGAGACGCTTCCGGAGGAGCAGAGGCACGATTTCCAAGCCCTATCGAGTGCGCTTGAGCTGCGGTTTGGAGATAAGTGCACTAAGGAATATAGCAGACTACAGTTAAAGTCCCGCTATCAAAAAGCGGGTGAAAGTCTTCAAGAATTGGCTGCCGATATTCAGCGACTTTCCCATCTAGCATTTTCGGACTGCCCAGCTGAGACACGTCAAGATCTGGCTCTCCATCACTTCATCGATAGTGTGAGGGATCCGGAGATACAGAAAACACTTAGACTCGCCGATGTCAAAGATATTGGATCTGCCCTAGTCTACGCACATAAGATAGAGGCTGCCCAGCAGGCCGCGCGTAAAGACCGGCACTCAATCAGAGCCGTCTCTGCTACTAATACGGACTGTGATCTCAGAAAGCAAATCGAAGATCTGCGGAGAAAATTCCGTAACTTAGAATGGAGTAAAGGTGGCAGAAACACAAAAATTCAGTGTTGGACGTGCGGTGGAGTCGGACACGTCCGTAGATACTGTCCGAAAACAAAAGATGGTGAAATTTCTAAAATGGAAATACGTCAACGCAAAGAAACTCTTCAAAGAAATACTGATGCATTATCAAGGAAACCGTGTAATGAAAGCTGCCGATATTGTTCGAGAGTAGAGAAGAACTATCAGTTAGTAAATCCTTCGGTACGCCAAGTTACTGTTTCACCTCCACCGAAACCAGACCCATGGAGTGATAAAGGACTTAGAGAAGCTCAAAAAGAAGACCCAGATATAAATCCAATTTTAGAATTAAAAGAATCTTCCAGTATGAAACCAAGTTGGCAGGATATCTCCACCTACAGTCCTGCTACTAAGCAATATTGGGCTCTTTGGGACTCACTCCATATAAGAAATGGTGTCTTATACAGGAAATGGGAGTCCGATGATGGACGTAATTTCAAATGGCAGCTTGTTCTTCCAAAATCAAGAATTTCAGATGTTTTGAAAGAATTGCATAGTAGTTCAACTGGAGGCCACTTTGGAGTAATGAAAACTCTACAGAAAGTTCGAGAACGCTTCTATTGGAGCAAAACGAGACAAGATGTAGAGAAATGGTGCCAATCTTGTGATGACTGTGCGGCACGTAAAGGACCGAAGAAACGTAGCCGAGGAAGGTTGCAGCGGTACAACGTAGGAGCACCTTTTGAGAGGATAGCATTGGACATTTTGGGTCCTTTACCACGATCCTCAAATGGCAACAAATACATACTAGTTGTCATGGACTACTTTACTAAGTGGCCTGAAGCGTTTGCAATCCCCGATCAAGAGGCGACTACAGTAGCCGAGGTTCTAGTGCAACAATGGGTTTCCAGATTCGGCACACCCTTACAAATTCATTCTGATCAAGGGACAAATTTCACCTCTGTTGTGTTTAAAGGAATGTGTCAAATTCTCGGAATAGACAAGACGCAGACCACGCCACTACACCCACAATCGGATGGCATGGTAGAGAGGTTTAACAGAACCATCTTGAATAACCTCTCCCTTATGGTTTCCAGAAATCAGCAAGATTGGGATTTGAAGCTACCGCTGTTTCTGCTTGCATATCGCAGTGCTGTCCATGAGACTACCGGATATACTCCTTCACAGATGCTCTTTGGTCGCGAACTTCGTCTCCCTTGTGATCTTCAGTTTGGTCGTCCACCGGATACATCTTCATCGCCAGAGGAATACCTTCGAGACCTTCAGGCACGTCTTGAAGATGTCCATAACTTCGCTCGAGACCGAATCAACCTGACGACCGAAAGAATGAAGACAAGGTATGACACAAGAGCGACAGAACATGAATTTCAAGAAGGTGACAAAGTTTGGTTGTGGAACCCGATTCGACGTAAAGGACTTTCTCCAAAGTTGCAAGCCAACTGGGAAGGTCCCTACACAGTCCTAAAAAGACTGAACGACGTCGTGGTTCGTATAAGAAAATCATCTTCTTCAAAACCAAAGGTAGTACATTATGATAGATTAGCTCCTTATCGTAATGTAGAGTAAAAATTAGTAGACCATGGTCTCTTTGTAAATAGTATAGATAATTTTTTTTATCTTTTCTATTCTTTTTGTATTTTTAGTTGCTTGTGTATGTAATGTATCCTCTTGAAATGTAAATTCTCTTATATTAAATTTGGCCTCCTATCAGGGGATTGTACTGCCCGGGACGTGCAGTCCTTGAGAGGGGGCAATGTTACAAATTTATAAATAATGATTATATTTGTCTTAAAATATCTCAGACAGATCAGAAATTCTCACATTTTGGGCAGAAATTGCGGTATATAGACGCGTTGTAGTTTAAAAGCGGATTTCCTAATAATTTGGCGACTTGGCGACAGTTGGCGAGATTCTTGGCGACTTGGCGACGGTTGGCGAGATTCTTGGCGACTTGGCGAGAAATCGATACTTCTGGAAACATCCATCACCTAAGCTCTAGGACCAATATTTTTCGAGATAGCCTAGAAGCTTCCAGAGCCTTGGCGAAATTGGTAGATTTCTCCGCCAAGTCAGGTATAAATACCGCAGCCCGACATGGAATAGGAGTAGAGTTTTTGTGAAGACAGTCAGTGAGTGAAGACGGTCAGTTGTGACTGCTAGTTGTTCTCTGTCTGAGGTATTTGAGACCTGTGATTGGAAGCTATTTCCTATTAAATCTGACGAATTGTAGCTGTATAATTGTGATTGTTACAGCGGGAATTTTGTTTATCTAGTGAAGTTTTTACGAATAAAAGTCTTGTGTTCATTAAGTGATCGCTTTATTCAACTCTCAATCAACACGAACCCGTGGAGCTCGGTACAATAAGTTCTATATGCTGGATTTTAGAGATAGTAGTTCGACCGTTCAGTTCCCACCTTAAGCTTGAACATCAATAATGGTTCAGAATAACATTTTGAACTCAATATTCAAATCAGATTAGCTCTATCATATAAAAGTGATAGTAGAGTGACAAAGAAATCAAACTAATGCAGAAGCTAAATTATAAAAGTCATTTAAATAATTGTTTTATTAAATTTCAATCAATTATATTAAATTTGCATAGGTAAGTTTAATTCCCTATAAGTAAATAGAATATGATAAGAACGCTCACTTTTTGGATAGTTGTACACTGCTGGCCACCCAAATTGCAACACCAAGAAGGACAAGAGATATCACAACAAAATTTATTTTCTAGATAACATGTTGACCATGTATCAAATGATTAAATTTATAAACTTCTGTGAAGTGTGGTTCCTGCCAAAATCCGTAGTCAGAATATCCGCCATTGTTGGAGATCACCGCTCCAACACGCCTCGACATTGATTCCAAGAGACTTTGGATGTATTCTTGGGGTACAGCAGACCAAGCATCTTCCATACGTTGACAAAGTTGATCTGGGGTGGCAGCTGGGGATGTAATCTGGGCCAATCGTTGAGCAACCATGGACCACATGTTTCCTTTCTCAAGGTATCTCTACACTCGAACGCGACCATCGTGGTATTGCAGACAGAAGCGTGACTCGTTAGTAAAGACAATTTCATTCCATTCTGCCATCCAAACTGTTCTTTCATCCCACCATTTTCGGCGGAGACGTATGTGGTTCTATTATCAAGAGTAGACGACGCTATGGATGTCTTGCGGACAGACCACTCTGCTGTAAAGGGCGTCGAATGGTACGCGCAAACACTGGACGATGCGTAACAGACTGAATGTGATATGCTGTAGTTCGCGATGTAACTGAGCGACCCATCACTGCCTTGCACACAATTTGCATGTCATCAAGTGAATAGGTGCACTGAGGTAGATGCGATCGAACACGTCATTCTGTTGTACTCTCTTCCATCCAAGGATCACATATCCGCATTACAGTTGTTTGGTTTCGTCCGACACGACTACCGATTTCCCTGAAAGATAATCCACAGTCTCGATTGGCCACCATCCTTCCTCTGTCGAACTCAGATATTTGTTCTTACGAGGCATAATTGTTAATAATAATGTTATTTTAAAAAACGCAAGAAAAACACTGTTACCGAACTTGAAATCGTCGAAGTCTCCAAGCTTCAAACAGCGCTTTGAAGTGGCGCCACAGGCACGCGTGATGTGCGCCTGCGCTGAAATACTAATCATTTGTATATTTCATCTCCGCTAATGCATGTTGTGAAATTAATTTTATTTGCATGCTTCCTTCAGGGTGTTGCATTTACGGTGGTAGACAATGTAGTAGAACTGTTACGTCAAAAATTCTGTTAGCATAACCAATTCTATATATTTTATAATAGGAGCATTTATACACATAAGCGTGCTCGATATAATCAATTAAATCATCTTCGTAAAGAATATCTAGAATATAATACAAAACTTTACGTAATTTTTGCTGATCGACTTATTTGTTAGACAAGTTTTCTAAATCATTCTGCATTACTCTTTTCAAATTTATAAATATTATTGTTTGAATATGTACTTCATAATTCAACAATGAAAAAACATTTTTATTATTTTTATGAAAATGATAAACTTAGTTAAAGCGAAATGAATAAGACCGAATACTCTTAAATTTAAATCCAGACATTTGCATAGTTAGATTGATCATCAGGCCTGTTTAAATAGATAATCTTCATTTATTCAAGGTAATTTCAGTTTATAGTATTTTTATGAGAGGACCGATGATGGCAGATGTTCGAATTTCTTAAAAGAGCTTTCAGCTGCTAAGTTATCTTGTTGTGTTAGATATTCTGACAAAAATAGCAATCATAATTCCCAACAAGCTTTAATAGTGCTGACTATTTTTATTCAGGTGCAGGGGAATTCATATAACGATAATTAACATTTTTTAAAATAAGTTCTGCCATGCTGACAAATGCTCCTTCTTATTCATTTCGTCGTATTTATCTTTTATTCACTTCAATGATGGATGATGATGGTAAATGGGTGATATTCATTACTAGATCACGCATAACTTTTATAAGATTTCCATTTCGGTTTAAAGGATAAAAATATTATAATAATTAATTCCAATTTCTGTGGTTTTCCAAATAATATCTTGCAGTATGCAACATCTGTTTAAAATTGAACATATGTGGTGACAAAAATGTTATATTATGTCACCACATATGTTCGTTATTCCCTTCGGTAAATGAACGGTGATACAAATTACAAGATTAGCATAGATTTCATTAAGTTTCTACTTTTTTTAAAGTACCGCATATAAAATCATATAATGCTTAACATAACATAGAATATATTTCATATTTCGTCCATTATTTACATATGTAAATAAATGGTGATGTACATCATTATATCACATACAAACCAAATTTCATATTTTCCTGTTTTTGTTCAAACTGTAACAAAACATTATAATCGCACACTAACATCATAATAACATAACTAAATAGTATGTCTAGTCAGATATTAACTGAAATTCTATTTTCATTTAAAGTGTAGATATACACTTTAAATAATGTAATAAAATTTAAATCTGAAATATGTTAGTTTCCAAAATAAAAACTTGACTTCTGTTGTGCTTGCCAATTATAAACTCATTTTTATCAACTTCATCGCCAAATAATTCTGTTATTTACTTTGGTAAATGAATGATGTTACTCATCACTAATAAAGCATAGATTTTAAATTTTTAAGAAAATTTTAGCAGATTTTTCTAGAAAATCATAACTTAATAATTGAAAACTAAATTGCATTTCATTTTGCATTAAATTCACCAAATTTTGTATTATAGAATAAGTGTACAAGTTTTCTTATTTATTACAAATTTTATTTTAATTTTGGGATATTTTTGTTAAAGAGTCGGGAATTCTTATCAGACAATATTTTTCTCGAATACATGATATACAGTTGACTATTGGTTTTTTTTTTCAACTGATATGTCAGGTATGATCCTAGCAGCAATTAATAACAACTTCTAAAAGCATGTGATATATTTACTTACATTTGAATTAATTTAAGCAAGTATTTTATTCAATTTTAAGCAGACTTTAAATCATTCGCATAGACAGTGCAGCTGTTTGATTTTACATAAAAGCTATTATCTTCTTATGACAGCACAAAAATGCTACTTCACAAACATTGCACTAACTGATATTCTGAGCAATAAAATGTTTTGTTCCGTGTGCAATCCATCATGTTCTTTACAAGCTGTTCTTGGCCATTTATCTTAGTTTTCCTGCCTTTTCTGACTCCTTATTGAGTAATCGTTATTTTATTCATTTTATTAATCTCCTTAAAATAAATAATATGCTATGCAGAATTTTCTTATTAACTTTTTACATTTGTATATTACGTAATTCTTGACCTTTATCCCATTATCTTAAAAGATATTCCAATATTTTGAAAATGTGACTTTATTTCTTATTTTCAGACTAAATATATAATTTAACATTTTTATTATTGCAATATTTTTATCTATAGTTTAGTATTTTTTGATAAACTTGCTTGAAGTTAAAATATTTTTAATAAATGATTGACTATTAACTATACACTTTTCAGCAGCTAATTAATAAAATACTGTTTAATGTTTCAATGATTGTTAAAAATCGTTTTTATTATTGTTATATTTTGAAAACTTTTGTATATCTTTTATTTGTTTTAGTAAAAATTCTTAAGCGATTGATTAACCGTTATGTAACAGCTTATATTCCCAATTATTATTTTAATATTACGCGTGTATCTTGCTTAAAATAATAATAAATTTTTAAAAATTAATAAACCAACTAAAATATTTTTGTTAGTGTTATACTTTTAACTGTTATTTTTTTGTTTTTTTGTGCATCTTAGCCAAATTATTAAGAATTATTTTGTGGTTGCTAAATATGCATATGAGACATTTTATAATTTTTTTGGCTTGATTATATATATATATATATATATATATATATATATATATATATATATATATATATATATATATATATATATATATATATATATATATATATGTATATATATATATATATATATATATATATATATATATATATATATATATATATATATATATATATATATAACACCAGAAAACAATGGGAAGATCACTTAAACTTAATAATGTTTTTGTAACTGCAAGCTGGCATAATTAGCACATGAATTCTGTTCTCATAGTTTTTTTATAGGGGCGAGATTATACAATTATTTAAAAATGTCTACATCAAATAAAAACTACAGATTTGCTCAAATTACAATGTTGGCCACCGTAAATGCAACACCTTGTCGGAAGAATGCAAATAACATGAAATTTACAACATTCAATAGTGGAGTTCAGATATGCAAATGATTAAAATTTCAGCGTCGACGCACATTACGCGCGCCTGTGGTGCTACTTCAAAGCGCTATTTAAGGCTTAGAGATTTCGATGATTTCAAGTTCAGAAATTGTATTTTTCTTGTGGATTTTTTCAAAAACACTGATCAATTATGCCTCGTAGAAAACAGCGATAATTTTGGAATCAAGTATCCGAGTTCGATAGAGGAAGGATAGTGGCCTACTGAGATTGTGGATTATCTTTCAGGGAAATCAGTAGTCGTGTTCGACGGAACCGAACAACTGTAATGCGGATATGTGATGGTTGGAGGGAGAATTGTACGACGGACCAATGTGTGTTCGATCGCATCCAACTCAGTGCACTACTTCACGTGATGACAGGCAAATTGTGTGCATGGCAGCGACGGATCGCTTAGTCACATCATGAACCATAGCACAACACATTCAGTCTGTATCGCATCATCCGGTGTCTGCGCGCACCATTCGTTGCCGTTTACAGCAGATTTATCTGTCTGCAAAATTTCCATTGCTTTGTCAACCCATGATCAGAACGGCAGACAATTCCGCCGATAATGTGATGAAAGAAGGATATGGACGCAAAATGGAATGAAATATTCTTTAATGACGAGTCACACATTTGTCTGCAACACCACGATGGCCGCATTCGAGTCTAGAGACACCGTGAAGAGAGAATGCTGAAAAGTGGCGTTATGCACCACCACAACGGTTCTGCACTGAGTATTATGTTATCGGACTGTATTGGATATCACTCTCGCACTCCTCTAGCACGCATCGTCGGTACTTTAAACCGCCAGCGCTACATCTCCGAGGTGTTGGAACCAGTTTACCTTAACTTTGGAACTTTACCACAGCCATACTTCAACAGGATAATGCACGTGAACACACGTAGCACGCATTGTCCAAGGGTTCTTCGTCAATCGCCAGATTGAATTGCTTCCCGGGTTGGATCGCTCTCCGGATCTTTCGCCGATAGAAAACACGTAGTCCATGGTTGCTCAACGATTGACGCAGATTACATCCCCAGCTGCAATATCAGATCAAATTCTGTCAACGTGTGGAAGCTGCTTGGTGTGCTGTACCCCAAGAACACACCCAAAGTAACTTTGAATCAATGCCGTGCAACAGCGGTGATTTTCAACAATGGCAGTTACTCTGGCTACTGATTTTAGTAGGAATCACACTTCACAGAAGTCTATAAATTTAATCATTTGATACTTGGTCAACATGTTATCAGCAAAATAAATTTTGTTGTGATATCTCTTGTCGTTCTTGGTGTTGCAATTTGGGTGGCCAGCAGTGTAGATCCAAAATTTAACTTAATCGGTATTTGAAATTACTTCTGGAAAACTGCCACATTTATTAATATTTTCATAATTTTATTATTGAATGTGTTAAATGAATTTTGAAATTTAAATTTTTACATACTGAAATTTATATAATTCTATTAATTTTTAATGAAAATTTTTTATACAATGTTTAAACATATATTTTTTAAAATTATTTTAAAATTCATTCATAAAATATGTACTTTTTTCATTTTTGCACTTTAAATATATTTGTATATAAAAAAATACTTATTTCCTTTCACGTTACTATGTTTGAATTCCCTAATTAATAATTATGTTATAAAATTTTTAGTCTTTTCTTGTTGCAATGTATTTTTTTAGATTTGTATTAATTTGTACCATTAAAAGTTTAAAAAAAATTATAGTAAATTTCTAATTTGATTCAAAATTTGTAATATTTCATGTTATTACTGTTAGTTGCTTAGAAGCTCTATTCATTTTATCCTATAATTAACTAACTTCTTCACTTTGTTGCTAATCATTCAGTAAGAGTCAATTTTAATCCATTAGGGTTGCTCAAATTCAGAGAGTGGTCGTCATCCCCATGTGGTGCCAAAATTATTCGCCAAAAGTTGCCTCAGGATCGTAATGTGCACTTTTACTGTTTAAATCAACATTCCTCATTTAAAATATCAATATTGTTTTTTCAATATGATGCCCAAATCTAGCAACCTATTGAATTTTCTATATTTCTAGAATCAACACCTATTAAAATTAAGTAAACTCTACATTTATATAAAGCAATTATATTATCTGCATTATAACATCAATTATGCAATATTAAGGATTATCAGTCATCAGCTTCTATTAGTTTAACGCATTATGAATTTGGAAAACGTAGTATTTCTGACACACACACACACATATATATATATCACCAAGATTCTTGAGAAAGGTTGTGAAAGAAACGAAGTGTTGTCTTATGGAAAATGATTTCTGATTGTAGTGCAATGATCGGCAATGGAATAAAGTAATAATTTGGAGGTAAGAGAAAAAAATAAGAGGAAAAACATACATTCTCAACTATAAGTCAAAAATCAAATCAAAAGTTTTGTCAGATAAATTCTTTAACAGGTGAAGTAATGCATTGCAGCAGAAAACAAAAAATATTGAAGCCTTGACCGATGAATGTTTAAGAACAAACACAACCCAAAGACTTGATAGCAATTAATGGAAAACAAAACTAATTCATGAAACCAATTTAGGCATAAAATCAATGAATCCAGATAATATTCTTTTTTTAGAAATTTTCTGTCAAAACTTCATCTAGTAAAAAAATTGAAGAAATACTGATCTCTTAAAAATAAACTCAACCAGCGTTGAAAGGTTGGACAGCAATTAATGGAAATTGGTAAATATAGTAATAAATCAAAATTCAATTTAAACTCTGATGACGGTTAGTTTTTGCCAAAAGGATTTTAAATAAGTCTGAATCTCGCCTTTCATTCGCAGTGATTCACTAACTTTTCTTTAAGGGTATTGGTGCTAAGATTATTTTCTTTTTATCTTTGATCACATTTAGTTCTGATTTAAGAGTAAATAAAGCTAAGCGATATGATCAGAACATTCTCTGTCACCTTTCATATCACAGCTGTTTGAAACTAATTAACACGAAAACATCAATAAATCGAATGCCGTGTAGAACATTTGAAATTTCTTTTTAATCACAAAGTTTGTAAATATTGAAGTAAGAACTTCTTCGCTCCCCATTCAAATGAATTTTTTATCAGTGACTTATCGGGAAAACTTTAATCGCATACGCTTCGAAAACTAAGGGTATATTTTTCCAAAATTACATAAAAAGCAAATATCATTATTTATAAAATTACTCTGAGAGAATGTAAAAGGAAGCCGGGATCAGAGATGCCATAAAATTTTCTGTACTATTAGCGGTCACACATGAATGATAATAACTTATGCGAATGAAAAGAGTCCCATAAGCCTCAGTGTTGAAGCGGAAAAAGCTCCTGAGAGGAGTGCTGCATGTTTTAAATTATTTGTATGAAGTAACTATACAGTGAGTTACCAGCGTTTATTATGTTTTAATAAAAATTTTGTAATTATAAATTGTTTTATTTTAAGTTCATCTGAAATCAAAAGACCTTGATATAAATTTTCATTCCATTCCATGCTGCCTTTGTCAGTTCTTTCCCGGAGAGAATTTCGTTATACAAACATAATAGGAATTTTATTTATATAGATTTTAAATGTTTTTTTTAAAATAACATAATTTTAGGAACATGAATTTTAGACAAAAAAATGCGGAAATAAAAGATATGGAATCAGAAATACCGCATGCATTAATCATCGAGAGATAATATGGTTTCTTTACTTTTGTGAGAGTATTTTACAAATTACGTATAATATTTATATTAAACATATTAATAATATAATAAACTTGATTTAAATTTAATACACTAGATGAAATTTCTTTTAATGTTTCGATAAATGAAGAAGATAGTCTAGACCAAAATTAAAAGCTCACAAAATCCCTGAAATAGTACGAAATAGTGCTGACATCTACTGGGAAATAATAGTACTACTTGTATTTTTCAAGAAAAATAAGTACAAAACGTAACTTGAATATAATATCAGATTTTATGAAAGCCTAATATTTTCATAAGACCTTTTTATTATTATATGCCTACTTTAAAGTTTATATGCACACAACTGACCTCTAGACTGGTTATTATCTTCAATTAAAAATTAATATATCAAATCAAAATGTAAGATTAAAATTAGCATTGGTAAAAAGTTATCATTTATGTAATATAATAGTTAAGAATTTTTTTAAAACAGAAATACATTTTCAAAATTATGGTAAAAATAGAAAAATCTCTCAAAAATAAATTTGAATCTTCAAGAAAACTTAGTAACTGCGATATAATAAAAAAATTACTTAAAAAATTTACGTCTCGGCAGGACGTTTTCAAAATCATTTTCTCCAAATCAATATGCAGCAAAATATTAATTTTTATAAAGAAATTCTTTTTTATAATAAATTTTCTGCATGTTTCTGTAATTCCTTAATGTAAAAATTTATGGTAAATTAAAAAGACATGCCGAAAGAAAATGCAAAAAGTAAGCAGCAAAATTCAATACCAATAATCTATTAGCAACAAGATTTTAAACATGCACGCTTAGTAGTGAAAAAAACATTGAATTAGGGTTTCTTAGTATAAATTCAGTGTTGGGAGAAGTCTTATTTTGTTATAAGTTAAGACAATTTTGCATGACAAGTGAATCATTTGAATTTTTTACCGAATTGTTAGCAATTGTTTTACAGCAAATTGCAACAAAAAGTACTAAAAAATTTACAAAAATTCTAATATTTGAATTTTTTTTACATATTTTTTAATTTGTTCATTTTTAATTAATAGTATTTTAGCGTTTGGAATGATATAATAACTTTCAATGTATCCACTATTTGAAAAAGTATTAACAAATAAATGGAATAATAACATTAAATTTTATTGCTAATTGAACTGGAAATACTATTCCAATTTAATCCTGCTTGTACTTCAGTTAAAAGAAAAATAATTTTTTATGAGCCACGCGGATAGAAATTT
Source organism: Latrodectus hesperus (assembly GCA_037975125.1). Classification (NCBI taxonomy): domain Eukaryota; kingdom Metazoa; phylum Arthropoda; class Arachnida; order Araneae; family Theridiidae; genus Latrodectus; species Latrodectus hesperus. The sequence continues at coordinate 63,357,755 of CM075858.1, forward strand.
TCACCCGTTAAATATCGTCTTACGAAAAAACAAATGTACATATCTGTTATTAAATGTTAAAACAAATGTAAATTAGCCACTGCGTATCTTTAAATTCAATATATTCCCTTAGAAATCCTGTTTTATTAATTTTAGCTTCCAATAAAAAGTGTAAATATATGCAATAATAAGGCATTTCTTGATTTTTCTGGTATTTTTTCATTAAATAGAAAAAAATTCAATATTATTTTGCAATAGTTAAATTGGAAAAAAAAAAAAAAAACTACGATAACTACTTGATAAATTTGGATTTGGAAAATACAAATCGAAAATACTTAAAATCGACTTCGTTTTGTTAATTTTAATAGTTTGTTACATGCTTTGGCTGTTTGGCTTATGAAGATGCAAAAATCAAATAATAACTATAAAAGCAATCATATTAAGAAAGCTATATGGCATGTAAGTGTGCTTAATTTAGCTGTACACAAATTTATTACAAATTAACATAAAAAAGTCAATTTTACTAAAAGGCCTTTTTTCATCAAAAAATCATATTTTTGCTTACAAAGAAAAATTTTTTCACATACAATGAAAAAATATAAATATAAAACTAAATATATTTTTCGCAAACCACGTGAAATCCAAGTTTTTATTTTGACTGACAAGATATAAAATTACCATGAAAATTTAAGCTCAATGCTTTTTAAAAAAATGTGTTTAATTTTATCATTTATAATATTTGTGAAATGTATCTTTTAGAGACAGAATATTTTATTAATTCTCAATTATTTTCCGATGAACTGAGCTTCGTGCTACCATCTAGCGGGATATATGAGAAAAATATGTGAAATAATTCAAGATTCTGTATAGATATTAAATCTATGAATGTTCAAAACAGATGTAATATATGTATATAAAAATTCATAAATTTGATTATAAATGTATAGTGATCTTAAATTAATACAACTAAGGTAAAATAAAGTAATCTTACATTCCAATTGGATACGTTCTTTTTTATTTCAATACTAACACAATTGGCAAATGACTTAAAACGATTATGGAGATATTAAAACTTTTAGAAAGTTTCGTTTAGAAGTGGAATCATATGATTGCTATTTTTATTTTGCTATTAGTTAATAGTTGCGAGTTTATTGAGTTTAATGATTTTATTCAGTCCCATCTGTTGTGTCAGAAAATAACTTTAAAAAATTAATTCTATATTCTGAATTCCCTCAAAATCTTTATTAGAAAATTATATAAAAATCAAGGATTAACTTTACTTAAAAAACCATGCTTTCCAGAGCGGGCGATGCTGGTATAAATTTCAGTCATAGTTAAATAGTGGGAATATTTTTATTTTACAATCTATTCTATAAAATTAAATATTCTTATTTTGCAGTCTGTATGCACCTCCTTCGGAGAGCATGAAAGATTTTTGCGTTTCCCCAATTTTAAAGCAAGATCCATGACCACGAGAAAAAATTTCCCTTAAGATCCCTGAATAATCACTGAAGATGATCAAATTTCATTCAATAAACATCAGTTATAAGAGTATCTGCTTCATTATACCAAATTCATAAACGACCACGCTCTTTGAAGCAGATGGTTTTGATTTCCATTCCAGCAACTGTTGATCAGCTGGAGATGGATGTTTTTTGTTCATGGAATTTTTCTATGTCTCGTCAATAATTAGTCTACATGGAAAACTCTTTTTTGAAAAATTTTCTTGTAAGTTTATATTCTGAAGATATTCAAATGGTTTCACGCCTGTCAAGCCGTATTTTAAAAATATCAAATTACAAACAGATACATTTACTGAACTTTTTTTCAGTATCTGCAAAATCTTCTTGCATCCTTAAAATTTATGAAAGCATTTATTGGTAATTAATTACTCAGATGGTGTAAGCGGGAAGACCCGGAAAAATCCCTCTTATACGCTTCAACTGATGTTATGCAGAAATGAAACACCCACACGTGTTTGAAGTATTTTTCAAAAAACTTTTTTAAATGACTAAGCTATCATGAGCCCATCCCAAATGTTATTAAAAAAGTCATAGTTAATCACCAATTATTTTTATTTATATTATTATTTTTTATTTACATTTATCAATTTTCTTTTTTAGTAAATATAATATTTTTGTAAAAAAAAAATGATGCAAAATTTTTCTTAATGTTTCAAAATATTTCAGAGCAGCATATTATTAGTTCTGATCATTTTTTATAGATAGATAATTTATAGTTAAAATCTCTTTATATTTTATGAGAAATCTTTTTACCAACATGAAATTAAAAAAATCATAAAAGGACTAATATTTTAGTTATATACTGGCGCCATCTAGTGTCTCCAAATGTTTGTAGAATTTCTACATTATAATAATTTTTTTTTCTATAAGAAAATTAATTTTGTATTACAAATTGAAATGTTTTGGAATATAAATTAGTTTAATAATAATTTTTTATAATTTTAATTTGTATATATCGTAATCCCTAATTACATTAATTTTCTGGAAATCAAAATTTGAGTTATTTATTCTGATTATAGTATTATAGTTATTTTATAACATAATATTATCTAATAAGTAATACAAATATTTACTAGATTTTTCTTTAATTTAAATTTAGATAAATAAAAATATATGGAATTAAAATTATGAGTGCTTATATCTTTAATTAGCAAAATTTACATGTACTTAAATCAGTTAAATTTATATTTAAAGCATTTTTATACTGATAGAAATCAATAATGATGAAATTTAAAATAAAATAAGTCACAAAACAAGGATGAACTTTTTATATAATTGTATTTTAAAAATTATTAAACAATAACTTTTTTGAAATTATTTCATCCTAAATCCCATGTAATTAAATAAAGAGTAAATTTATTCAGAAACAGGATTATTAGAAGATAGGAACAAATGAAATGTGTCTCCATTTATAATTGTGCGAAATAATAAATTTAATTTAAGGTTATGATAAAAAATAGTACGTATTTATTTAAAATAGCTGGTATATATCCCATAATATAATCAGTTTATTTAAGTTAGAGAATAATTTTTTCTTGGTAAAAAATACATTATATTATGCGCATGAAAGCACCTATTTCTTTTATAATTTTGAGTTATAATTAGTATAATTGAGGTTTATGGTAAGAAAGTACCTAAACATCTTCCATTTGAGATTTATAAATTTACGAAAAATATTCATACTATATACAATCAAAGTAACTCAATTGGATTGTAATTTTGTTCAATAATGAAAATATTAAATCTAACGAAAAAAACTAGTTTCTTCTGTAATTGTGAGGTGGAATCAAAAGAGCATATGATTATGTTGAAAATAATTGGAATATGCGTAAACTCTCGTTTTTATAAACTCGAAGAGACAGGTAAAACAGCTCGTAAAATAGAAAAATATAATAAAATTATTAAGATATGATTTTTTATACACCAAAATCTTTTTCCTTATAAATAAAAAATACTATTAGAAAAAAGTATTTAGAATACACTATTAGAAATATACAGAATGTGATTCCTATTTTTAAAAAAATATTTCTTTCATTTTATTGGGGAAAAAATCAGGCAAGGCAATCAACTTTTTCTGTTTAAAAGCGGCATTTTTAAAAATACATTTTTCTGTTTTTTCAATGCATAAAAGCATTTTGTTATTTTTTCCCCAAAAAAAGTACCTTAATCCTGTTAGTCATTCAGCTTCTTGTTTTGCAGACTGCGTGTGTGTGTGTGTATTTTTTTTTTCCGTAAGGCTGCTCCAACTCAATAACTTTTTTTGAAAAAATATTCTATCATTTTTTGAAGCTGTTGATTATATCCTTGCTTCTAGATAGAGGTTATATTAGGCAGTAGAATTTCCACAAAATCGGTTCAAGATCCGGAAGTTATAAGCAAAATGCAGTTATCCATTATTAGAAAAACTTAAGGATTAAGGATCTCCCAATAAAAAATAAATACATAAATAAATAAACGTCGATTTAAGTTTCAACTATCAGTCCTCCAAAGTTTAATGTTAGCATGATATTCAACTGGTAGTTTTTGAACATTTTTGAAACAACTTGGCTTTAAATATTTTCTTATGAAAGAAAGGCAAATTTTCTGTTCCATTCATGTTGGCTGCGATCAGCACCAATTCTTCGCTTTGCATTTTTACCCCACCATTACATTTATCATCTTTAAAGTTAAGTGTTCTTTCAGCTAAGATCTTAAAAAACAAACCTATCTCGTCCACGTTGAAAACATCCTTTGCGTCGTGGTTGGAAAGTAGTGATTTCAATGTTCCTTCTTTCCATTCAATATCCAAATTTTATTCACACTTCCACTTTCAGCATACAATTTTTTGACGCTCTGAACATGTCTGGTTTTAAATTTTTAGGGCCAACCGTCTGATGGTTTGAAATCCTTTATGTCAGCTTCATAGTAAGTAGTTGGATTTATCTTTAATGACATTGCTATGTACACGATATTTATTCCTCTCATTTTTCTCAGCCAAGCGAGCAAAACCTTTTTTCTCAGCCAAGCAAGCAAACGCTTGTTTCCGGGTGACAACTGGACTTGACTACCTGCAAAATCATCTGCATCGAATAGGTGTAATGAACTCTGCTAGTTGTCCATTGTGCAATCATGGTGATATGGATGCCGCTCACCTCAAGAACTGCCCTGAAGTTTTAAAGTTTATGATTGACAACTCTTTTGAGGTTATTAAAAGACTTTACTCTTGTTTTTATACTTGTTAATTTTTTTATTGGACTTCTTGTTGATTAATGGCAGAGATGCCTAAGACAGGCGTAAGACTAAAAAAAAAGTTTTGGAAAAAAAACTATCCTTACTGCAATCAAATGAATTAATATTTTGTTCAGTAAAGAAAATGTTAGATTAAAGTTTCTTAAACTTTGAGTCGCGGCCTCAAATAGAGTCACAGAACCTGCCACATGGATCTCCAGAAATCTTGATATATCCTTAATTTGTAATAATTTTACAGTTATCAAATATTTTTGCACAATGTATTTCGACGCATTTTATGTATAACAGGAACATTTGTTTTACTTTTTTCTGATATGGTATTGTCATTACGTCAAAGGCCTTGCATGTGGAAGATCAGAATGTTTTGATGAAACATTCGAGCTGGGTGTTCTTTGACTTCAAGCGTGATGGTTGAAGTCAAAGAAAGCCCAGCCCGAATATTCAGCTGTCTCGCTAGTGGCCGAAGCTCAGCAGGTGTTGAATATTTTGCCAAGATTTGATAATGTAATTAAAAATAAATAGGCACGCCCTTTCAATCGATTCTTAAACCTTGTACATACTCTGTTGGAAATAAGTAAATGGATTTTCTCAGCAATTATACCTTTCAAGCGGCTACACAGACTGAATAGGCTATAGCAAACATTTGATTTATTTAAGTAATTGAAATATTTTTATTATTGTATGTTTCAATTTTGTTACTTCCTTAAAAATTTTCCTATTATTCTGTTTGTGAATTAAAAATTAATGCTTTAAAACATTAATACCATATTACAGTACAAGTGAAGAAACTGACAGTTGCGTCGGATATTCAAAATTCTTTTATAGACACGCAAAATTTTCCTAAATATTTTGGGTCCCCCACCAAAATGTTTATTTTGGGTCCCACCAAAATGTTTAAGTAATGCTGTATTAGATCAAATGATAGAAAATATCTGTTTCGTTTGTAAGTGTAAAATGTAATCAATCTAGGTTACAGTAACGGAAATTTTTTTTTTACCATATTTACCATATTTAAATATGTAAGCTAGAGGAACAATATTCATATTATAATCAATTTAATACAATTGAAGTATTTTGTTAAGTAAAAGAGTTATTAGATCATGTGTATTAAAATAATGGCTTTTCCTGTAATTAAAGACGAGAATCAGTAATTTACAATTATTGTAAGAATAATTGGCTTCTATGAGTCATATAAATTAAAGAAAAAATTATTGATGCTACAATTAATTTCAATAAATAAAATTAATTTGTAATATAAGTTTATTCAGTAAGGAAAACAAGCGAACAAAAAAGTACCTATTTCGTTTGAAGTTATGAGAGGAAATTAGTATTTTCTTATAGTTATAGAACAACAAGATCAAATTTTTGTTGCTAACCATCTTAACTCATGCCATGAACTTGTATTTTTAATGTGTACCGTTCAGAAGTATTGGAAAGACAGAGAAATATTGGTGCTAACCAATTTTCTCGGCATTTGTAACAAATAAATAAATATTAACAAAATGAAACTTATTTTTGATTTTTTTATATTATATTCCCTTAGTTATTATATCTAAAAATTATTAAATTACTTCCAATTAATTTTTTTTTATTATTTTGCAACTAAGGAGCATAATTTATAGAGTATGCAACATTATTTCCTGTGCATAACTTATTACATTAACTGCGTTTTATAATTTGCTAAAAAAGAAAATAAATTAAAAGAAATTAACGATTTCTTCTAGATCAAATTTAAAGACAAAATAATGTTACAGGGTAAAATAATTTTAACTTATCATAAAGAAAAAATTAAAAGAAATATTTACAATTTAATTTTAGTTCTAAGTTAAAGAAAATATTTTTATATTATAGGGTAAAACAATTTTAACTTTCTGTTTCGATTTAACATAATTCCTACTGTTGTCACTGTTTAAAATGTTCTTATAATGGAAAATCTATACATACATATATATATATATATATATATATATATATATATATATATATATATATATATATATAAAGTAAAATAAATTAAAATAAAAGAACCTAAACTGAAACAAAACAAAAAGTAAAGTAAATTATAACTTAAAATAAGTTAATTAAATAAAGAAGTATTATACTTTTTCTATATGCTGCTAATTTCGTTCAACATGAAATCCAAATTTTATAGGAAAACTTTCAATTTATATGATATACTTTTGAATCTGGTAAAACCTATGTCAATTGGGATGTTTCAATCCATTAAAAAATATCCATGCAGAATTATAAAATAAAACATTTTTTTAATAAACAAATGTCTAAAATACGAAATAAATGAAATGTTTAATACATTAAACAATGCATAAAATAATTAAGATAGTTTTGAAAAGTTTTATGGCTTTTTCGTATTGATTTTCAGTTATGTGACCTTCGTTTCACATAGAATATCAAAATGGTAATCTATTTTACCACAGGTATGGAAAAAAAATATCAGCTATTGTTGTTTTACATTTGCCTTTTAGGGTATCACTGTTTGATAGTTTTCTTTATAAACGGTGCCTTCCCTAAATAGTTAAGGGAAAAAGTTTTGAAATGTTATACCAGGTGATCTGGGTGGTCAAGAATTAGGGCCCAATCACTCTGCCAGTAAAATGGTCAAGACAAATAATTAAGAAAAGATATTGAAACTGGAAAAGTAAAGTCTATATTATTAATAAAGTATATAGACGATACTTACAAAAATTAGGCAATATGTTCATAGGAATAAAATGCGACTTTTGTCGTCCGAGAACTAAATCACCATAAGGTGAAGTTTGTCTTTGCTCCATAACTGTTAGTGTAAGCTGGGAATGATGAAGTAACCTTCTCGCTTGGATGACCCTACCTGGAATTCTTTCCCTATCTTTCTCTAGTGACAGGCAGATCAACACATACCTGTTCCGATTAGCCAGTGGACATTTGAAAGGCCTCACATAGCAAAAGGATTCCTCTTTGTCCTAAATGCTGGCAGGAACAGGTATCACCTCAGCACATCTTGGACTGCCTTGGACTGGACTGGGAGGATACACACAATTGTCTATTGCTTGTATCGCATTTCATTAATGTCAATTATTTCATTGATCTGATCTGACTTCGTCAGAGCAGATGGGAGATTAGAAACAACAACAATCATAAGGCTATTTAAGCAAACATATATTAGACATTTCATATGTTTTTGCTTCATTTTGTGTTTGTCTCTCTTCTTTTCTTTTATCTCTTCTTTATATCTTTTTCCCAATATGATGCATTACGTTTAAACTTTTGATTACAAAAGAAGTGATTAATCTGGAGGGATTTTCAATAAATGAATGAGTTCATATCAGCTATTAACTTCTAAAATGTGGAAGTGGGATATTTGCTTTCGCCTTTTGTTTTCTTCCCAAAAATTTGCTTTTGGTTGATTTGTACTTCTTCGAAGTGAGACAAATCAACTTGGACAAAAATGGCTCGTTGGTTCCGATTTGGAAATTTCGTTTTCTATGACATTATTGGTTATAATTGAATCCCTTGTTTCGAGAATTCCAGTGAATTCAAAACTTTTTTCAGTGTAAAAATAAGTCATAAGTCTGCAATAAAATTAAGACTCAAGTAGATAAAAATATTCACGAAATGAAGTAAACTGGCAAAGTTATAGTTTACTTTAATCATTTTTTTCTCTCCTTCTCATTTTATTTTGCTTACACTTTAATTAACAAGCTATACTTAATTTAAGCATGATTATAAAGAAAATAGTCAAGAACTGGATCAAGAAAAGTTTAACACACTTCCAAAATTATTACACTTATTTCGTAAAATTTATAAACAAAATTTCATTTAAAAATAGCAACAAAACAATATGTTTTTTAAAATATAAGAACTTATCCAATAAAGTTACTACTATTCAGATCAAATTTTCCAGCTTAAAATTTAAATTTTTCAAAACTCATCCATTACTTATGTTTAACGAAATAGCTGGTAGAAGAACAGCCACATTCTGAGACTATTATAAAAGCAGTTCTTAGAGTAAAATGATTTGACAAGATAACTTAAATATTAACTTTTATTTAAACATTTTTTTTAACAATATGGGAGTGATTTCTCTTGATTATTGTGTGCCTCCATATCAATGGTATGCGCTCAGAGTGTTCGATTTGAGAATCTCTGATTCATGGAATAATAAGCTTAAATACTTCATCTCTTATTACACAACTAAGCATTTAGCTTTACTCATAAATTTAACTATACGTATATTCTTGTAATATTAAAACCATGATACTATAAGCTCTATAAATAAAGTGCACATTAATAATCTTAATTCATTAATAAATTATTTTCCTTAAAAAATAAAAAAACATGTTTTTATAATTTAAGAATTTTAATTTAAAAACTTATCAAATATATTAACTATTATGCTTATTTACTTGTTTACTTTTAATTTTAAACTTACTTTGCATTTATGGATATTAATTTTAATTTCTGATAAATTTTATATAATACCTAAGATATCTACTAGATAGCAGCACAAATTTAAAGTGAGAAATTCTATGAAATTTAATTCATTTCTTCGATTTAAATTAAGTACATCTTGTAAAAATATTTTGAAAATTTAAAAAAAAATTAAGCTTTTAAATTAAAAATAAACATTTAAAAAATTAAGCTTAATGAGAACCATTATGAGTGAAAAATCTTTCAATTATACATTCATACTTGCTTTTTTGGAACAAGTTCAGTATCCCCATACACTTGGCGACGCGGCGAAATTTTTTGTCGCCAAGTCGCCAAGCTAGGCGCGCGTTTATTAAAACGGGAAATTTCCCTAAGTTCGATCGAAAAATAAGCATTTCAGAAAATTTAAAAAGGGAAATAAATATAAATAATGGACTTACTTGATATGAAGTTAAGCTGACATGCCGATTGGTATATTTATTTCGACATTTTGTTCGTTTGTCACCAATGTCACATTTCAGTAAAAATAGTTATCTAATATTACAAAAAAAAGCATGCAAAAATATTTTTCTAAATATATACACTTTATAAAATTTAAAAAAAAGCATGCAAAAACTTATTTTTCTAATATATACATTTTTTAAAATTAAAAAAAAACATGAATAAATATTTTTTAAATATATACACATTTTAAGTAAATAAAAAAGAAACAGGAATACAATAAAAAAATACATGTAAGCAATAGAATTTAAATAAAATAATTACACCTTCTCCAAATCCAATTTCCGTTAAAAATTAATTAATATTTGCGAATCCTAAATTAATTAATAATTTGGAATCCTGAGCAATAATCCATCATTATCTTTAATTTTTGCTAAAATAATTTGTTGATATTTTTCAACATTTTGAACATGAGACATTTTAAATTAAAACAAAAAATAATTAAAACAATAAAAAGATGATAATAAATTAAGAAAACGAAATAAAAAAAGAATATTTAACGGTTTTAAATATATAAAATAAAATATATCATTTAATAAAAAAATATATATTAAAATTAAACCAAATAAAAATAATAATGAAAAAGAAATAGTAAAATAGAAAAATTTACGATGTTTGGACACTGGCGACAACGAAACACAACAGCGGGAAATACATGATTCAAGCAGCAAAAGTAAACGAAATTAAAATGACTACCATTTAAAACGTAGAACAATTAGCAAAGAAAGTTCTGGAAAGTTCTCGAAGTGAAACTAAAAAAGCTATTGCCACTAAAAAAAAGCACATATATAACGTAAAAATTATTTAAAACACGAGAAAAACGGAATCTGGCAACGAAAAAATTAAAATAGTAACAAAAACTAAATTTGGCAACACTACAATAAAAACAAAAGCTGAAATCGGCAACACTACAACGTAAACAACGGTTACCAGATTTGGCGAGAAATCAGTGTATGGGGATATTGAACTTGTTCCGCTTTTTTTATATATCAGTATACATTGTGAAAAAACTATTAAAATAAATATAATTATAATTTGACTTTGGCTTAATTTACTTATCACAATCTATTTTAAAGATTTTAAAATAGAAATTTAAAACTTGTCATCTTGAATAGGAATTTTTTTAAAATTTTAATATTGTTTTAATATCAAATTTTATTTCTCATTACTTTTAGTTATAACATTACATAATAAATATTGTGTAGAATTTTACTTCATATCACATTTCATTTGCTTAAAATTCAAATTAAACATAAAAGGGAGAAAATTTTAAGTGTTTCGAAACTAACTTTGAAAATAACAAAGAAATTTTTTATTTAATGTGAATCGATATTTCTAATATAAAAATGCTAAATTTTCTATACAAATGTTGATATATTGTAATAATTTCAATAGAAAAAGTAAATAAATTTTGTGAATTTCATTATTTTCTTTTAGATTGCAAGCATGAATGCATGTTGCTGAATTAAAATAAGTTAGAATATTTAAAAAAATCATTTATACCACATGAATGAATACTTCATTAACGATTTAAAATTACTTATGTCTGTAATTAATATTTAGGCTGTATTTAACAAAACAATAGCGTATGTATTATACTAAATATACTTTAAATGCGATTAATTTAAAGGCTTAATACATTTTTTTAAACATAGTATTGTCTGTTTTTCTATTTTCACATACTAGATGGCAGCACAAGTTAATATATTCATAGGAAGCGAAGATAGAAATTGCAATCATATAGGGAGGAAATTTTTTTTCATAATTTTAAACAATTTTTTTTAAGAATAATAAAACAATGTTGTATAAAATACTATCATTTTCAATTTAAAATCGGACTCTTAGCATATAGAATAGAGTTTCTCGGGAAAAGGGGAAGAAATGTTAATTTGATACCGTGAAATTAATTTAAGGATCTGAAAAAGTAATCATTAATATGCATATTTGAGTGAAATAAGTGAGCTGTGAATAACAAGTGTCATATGTGACACATATCGTACAACTCATTGTTAATAATTTTTAACTCTAAATTAACCAATAGCCAAAAATTATCGATCCCATAAGCCAATTAATTAAGATTAAAAACAACTCTTTTAAAAATCTTCGAAGACATAGAATAGATAAACCAATAAATATATAATTAATTTACGCAAATAAAAATCAAGATACACAATACGAAACATCTGTTAATTTTCATTTTGTAATATTTAACGATATCAATTTTACATCTAAAATTATTAAGCCAATTTAGAGAAAATTGTTTTAAAAATTTTTCATTTTACGATATTACATGCATATACAGATCATTATTAAATCAATACTTTGAAATGGCTTCGCAACTTATTTTAGTCTTTTAAATGCTAATTATTTGCAATATATATCTTTCGATATTTTCATCCGTTTTGTCAAATATAAGAATATTCCCGAGTACAAATAATTCCAAATATAAAAACAACTATTGATTAAAATTCAATGTATGTATCAATTCAATGTATAATATATATATATATATATATATATATATATATATATATATATATATATATATATATATACATATATATATATATATACATACATACATATATATATATATATATATATATATATATATATATATATATATATATATATATATACATATACATATTATATATATATATATATATACATATATATACATATATATATATATATATATATATATATATATATATATATATATATATATATATATAAGGGATTTTGTTTAGCGTGGGAAAAAAATTAGGAAAAAAGTGGCCTATAGATGGCGCTGCACAGGTGGTTATATGCAAATTAACGTCTTGTATAAAATGCTGAGTAGCTTGAATTCTCGTTAATTGTCGATGGTGATGCAACGCCATTTCGGAAATGACCGTATTATCAGCCGACATTTTCCAACTCCCTGGCCGCCACGATCACCGGACATCACTCCCTGTGACTTTTGGCTCTGGAGATTTCTGAAAAATGTTGTGTACAGTGCTCCACTAGACACCTTAGCGGATTTGAAATGCCGCATTACTCAGCACGTTAACAACATCAGCACTGATACACTCCAAGCTGCTGTGGAAAATACCGTTTTACGTTTACACCTCCTAACAGAAAATGGTGGACACCATATTGAAAATTTCTTGAAGAAGACTAAGGACAGTTAAAAACCGAATTATTGTTGGCTTTTTCTACGGTTTTTGGCCACAGGGCAATTAAAAACCGATTTTTTCCTATTCGATGTGGCACCACCTTGTCGCTCTGAATAGGCTTTACACCAAGAGTGCCACAACATCTGCCTGACTTACAATAGCACAACTGGTTTAACGTTCAGCTTACAGCCACAATTGATTATCGTTCATGTCCGAATTCATGTAATTAACCTACAGCCGCCTGTGCAGCGCCATCTATTGGCCACTTTTTTCCTAATTTTTTTCACATCGCCAAACAAAATCCCCCTGCTTGAAGTACATTCTGGTGAAATTTCAGGTCTTTCTGACCAGTGGTTCTTTTTTTACAGCGTTTTTAAATTTGCAGTTTAATTATGATCACTCTGTATATATATATATATATATATATATATATATATATATATATATATATATATATATATATATATATATATATATATATATATATATATATATATATACAGGGTGATTATAAAAAAACTTTGCCAACATCTGCACTTCTAGCGTCCATTCTATTTAACCGATCAAGATGATATTTCAAATATATTTCTTTTGAGATATGCGCTCGAGATTCTGTGAATGGCAACACAGTGGCCCTCGCGGTTACAGTTACAGTGACAGAAACTCGAAATTTTCGAATGGCAACGTCTACTTTTTACCATCGCAAAATGTTCAGCACATGCGAAAACCCTAAATAGCGTTGAAACGGTACCGATATGTCTAAAAACGGACGTGTTCTGCAAACACAAAAAGAGTTCTGAAAACCGGCCAATAAAACACGATCTGGGCGCACGCAATAAATTTGCATGTGACAGAGTCAAGAAACCAATCACAGAACGCCGGTCGCCAGATATTCAGCGTAGGAAACCTATAAAATACCAAGCGGGTATGCGAAGTCGTCATTCGGGAACTCGCACATGCCGACGATATGAGTCTTCCTAGGAAAGTTCGCGGTGAATTGATCAAACTCTATTACCAAAATGGGATGAACGCTGCGGAAGCCTTGCGTGTGTATCGCCGCAATCATCGACAACGACGCGGCCCATGTACTCTGCAAGCTCTGCGTGATTTAGTGCGGAAATTCGAAGATACAGGCTGCACCTGTAACAAACAGCGCTCCGGACGGCCAACTGTTTCTGAGGACGTTGTCATGGAAGTGCACCATACAGTGACTGCAGGACACACAGAAACCGCAAGAGGCATAGCGCGCGTGTTGGATATTCCAAACTCAACGGTCCGCAAGCTCTAGCGCTCTGTACTTCACATGTTTCCCTATCGGTTCCAGCGCGTCCAGATGTTGGAGCCGGGTGACCCACAACAACGTCTGAACTTCGCAAATGCATTTTTGTTACGATATGATGCGGATAACGACTGGCCACTTCGCATACTATGGACGGACGAGGCGCATTTCACCTTAAATGGCAGCATTAACACAAAGAATTGTGTGCACTGGGGAGAGACGAATCCTCATGCTATGGCGCCAGTACCATTATTTGACGCCAAAGTGACTGCGTGGTGCGGCATTACAGCTACATTTGTTCTGGGCCCGTTCTTCTTTGAGGAAACGACCCCGACTGGCCCTGCAACATGTTCTGTAACGGGCCCTCGGTATGCAGCCATGCTGAAAACTTATGTCTTACCGGAGTTGCGTCGGCTGAATGCACTCAATGACATTGTTTGGATGCAAGATGGCGCACCTCCACATATAGCGAGGTCAGTTAAAAGGCTCCTGGATCAGTATTTTGGTGATCGCATCATCTCACGCTATTATCCTTTTCCGTGGCCTGCGCGATCCCCAGATCTGACGCCTATGGATTTCTGGTTTTGGGGCTATCTCAAATCCAGAGTTTATCTGTGCAATCCTCAAACATTGTCGGACTTAAAGGATTCTATACGGCGTGAGATTGGAAACATCCCTCGTGCCATGTTGCGTGCAGCGACATTGTCCACCGTCTCCCGCATGCAATGCGTAATTGCCTGTGATGGCACTCATGTGGAAAATGTTTGAAATTAATAAAGATTTTTTTCTCTATGTGTTCTTATCATTGAGCAGTGTCTTGTCTCTGTCGTATGCATTATTCCTCCGTGCGCCTTGAAGAACTGTTTGTATGTGTATAACACGTCGGTTTTCGGACATATCGGTACCGTTTCAACGCTATTTAGGGTTTTCGCATGTGCTGAACATTTTGCGATGGTAAAAAGTAGGCGTTGCCATTCGAAAATTTCGAGTTTCTGTCACTATAACTGTAACCGCGAGGGCCACTGTGTTGCCATTCACAGAATCTCGAGCGCATATCTCAAAAGAACTATATTTGAAGTATCATCTTGATCGGTTAAATAGAATGGACGCTAGAAGTGAAGTGCAGATGTTGGCAAAGTTTTTTATAATCACCCTGTATATATATATATATATATATATATATATATATACTCAGATTTTCTCCACGATCGACGTCATCCTTTCCTATGGTTATGATTAAAGATTTATCAAAATATAAAGGCTATAATAGTATTAAAAATAAATTGGACTCGAATTAGTACGATATTGTTACTGAATAAAATATTTTTAAAACAAATTTGCGGCAAAAAACAATAATTTGGGCATAAATCAACTTATCTTTTTACACAGAACAACAGTTATCAGTAAATGGTAATCTTATTAATAAAAAGTGAATTTTAGAAGCCTTAAGTTCTTAAACACAATGTTTATCTTAAAAATATAAGCATTTTCTAATAATCGTAATATATCCCAATGACTGCAAACCAGTTAGAAGTTATTGCAGATTAATATATATAAGCCTTTTCTCCCAAATTAAATTCAAAGATATTGTAAGTATTTGTTTATATTAATAATTAAACAGCAATTTTCTTAAATTCAGCTCATTTTTTGTAAACTTTTTTACTACTGGCAAAAGTTTTAAAAAATATATCCAATAAAACTTTCATTTATTGAAAACTTTGATGTAAAAAATGAAATGAATGTTTAGTAATTTATTATTTTTAAACTCATTATTTGTCATCTTTTTGTATGAGATCATTTCCTACGGATGCTCATTGATTATTCAATAAGTACTCAGCATACAATACGAAATTTGATTCAATAATTAAAACGCTGTTTTGACTAATTAGGGGAGAGAAAGAAAGAGACTATTTTTCATAGAACAAAGGAGGGAGAATGATTCATAGAATGAGAGAGAGAGAGAGAGAGAGACTATTTAAAATATGAAAGAGAGAGAGAGAGACTATTCCTAGAGAATAAAAGAGAAAGAGACTGTTCCTAGAGAATAGAGACGGTATTAGGTTTTATGGAGCTCCTGAAGAAAAGTTTAGTCTTCTGAAGGATAGATGTACCTGAAAAACTGTATTCATAGAATGAAAGAGAGAGACTATTCATAGATTGAAAAACAGAGAAAGAGACAGAGAGAGAGAGAGAAATGTGTGTGTTTTTGTCGAGAATAAAATGTACTATCGCTTAAAACTAACGTTCAGATGTTTATTTTTCTTAAGATCCTACTTACCACCTTAATTTTATGGAATGGTTACAACGAATCATCCAAAAAGTAAAGAGAACCTAAGAAAAGGTTTGATTCAGTTATTAAATCACTGTTTGACCATTTAGGACAACATATTTAGATAAAAAATATATATATCTTCTTATTGTATATATTTTCTGTTATTAGATTATATTTATATATTAATCATAAAAAATTGTTCGAGTAACCGAAGAAACTTGAAGAGCAAATCATTTTAATTAAATTGTTTGGTTCTAAAGTTACATTAGAAAATTCTCTTAATGTTTTACTACTTGATTTTTGTGATTAATATTCGCATTGATGTCAATCAAGAAATTTCATGATTATTGACACTAAAAAAAAAAAAGAATTGATTTTTGAATTAAAATGAAATTCATGTTTATTTTCAAATCTTAGCAATCATTGGTTTCATTTCGCGTTGTGAAAAATTTGTGTATGCATAAAATTGCTGTGTAAAGTTCTTGAAATACACAAGTTCATCCTATTGCAATTTTAATCTAAAACTAGAGATTTGTATTAATTTTAATTTTAAGTAAATTAAAAGGGAAGGATATCCTGTGAATAAAATAAAGCATATTTCTTATAAAGGAATAAATGGAACAAATACAAGATAATAAATATGATGATAAAGATAATAATCTAATAAATATACAAAATAATCCAACTGATTATTTTATATTCTAAACACTAGTATATTAAATTTTATCTTAAAAAATAAATAAAAAAATTCGATTTAATATAAATAAAATATTTTATATACGATTTTATACAATAATATAAATATTACGTTGCCTCAATTATAACAGTCTTATTGTAGTTTTATTCAATATTGTATAATATTATTGAATAAAATAATTAAGAGAGAGAAATAACGGAAGACGTTCCCTATTGACTTAAATTCGCATAGCCAAGGCATAGCGAGCTTGGCTTGTCCAAGTGTCATTGGTAACAACAACAGAGAGAGAAATATAAATTGTAGTATCAAAAATCCTTTATAAAAACTTATTTTTGCTCAGTTATGAAGAACCTAACAGAAAGAATCATAATCGTTTTAACTGCTGGCCACCAAGAAAGACAGGAGATATCATAACGAAACTTATTTTTTAAATAACATGTTGATCAAGTTTAAAATGATTAAGTTTATAGACTTCTGTGAAGTGTGGTTCCTGCCAAAATCAGTAGCCAGAGTGGCCGCCATTGTTGGAAATCACCGCTGCCGCACGCCTCGGCATTGATTCAAAGAGACCTTGAATGTATTCTTGGGTTCAACTGATCAAGCAGCTTCCACACGTTGCCAAAGTTGATCTGGTGTGGCAGCTGGGAATGTTATCTAAATCAATTGTTCAGCAACCATGGACCATATGTTTTCTATCGGCGATTGATCCGGAAAGCAAGCCACCAGAGAAGCAATTCAATCTGGCGATTGTGGAAGAACCCTTGGAAAATGCGTACCACGTAAGGTCGCGCATTATCCTGTTGAAATATGACTGTGGGCAAGTCCTGAAGATAAGAAAGGACAACTGGCTCCAACACCTGGGAGATGTAGGGCTGGCTGTTTAAAGTACCGGTAATTCGTATTAGAGGAGTGCAAGAGTGATATCTAATACCGTGCCATACCATAATACCCGGTGCACAACCATTGTGGTGGTGCATAACGCAGCTGTTTCTTTTATAACGGTGTCTCTAGACTCGAATGGGACCATCGTGGTGTTGCAGACAGAAGCATTACTCCACATCCTTCTTTCACCTCAGCATTGGCGGCGGAGACATCTGTGGTTCTGTGTCAAGGGTAGACGAAGCAATGAACGTCTTGCAGACAGACCACTCTGCTGGACGAAGAACCCTTGGACAATGCGTGCTATGTGTGATCACGTGCATTATCCTGTTGAAATATGGCTGTGGTGATGTCCTAAAGGTAAGGTAGGACAACAGGCTCCAACACCTCGGAGATAATGCGCTGGTTGTTTAAAGTACTTACTATGCGTACTAGAGGAGTGTGAGAGTGATATCCAATACCGTCCAATAACATAATAACCAGTGCAGAACCGTTGTGGCGGTGCATAAACATTTTCAGCATTCTCTCTCCACGGTGTCTCTAGATTCGAATGCGGCCATCGTGGTGTTGCAGACAAATGTGTGACTCGTCATTAAAGGCAATTTCATTCCATTTTGCATTCATATTCTTCTTTCATCACATTATCGGCGGAATTGTCTGCGGTTCTGATCATGGGTTGACAAAGCGATGGAAATTTTGCAGACAGACCAATCTGCTGTAAACGGCGTCGAATGGTACTTGTAGACACCGGATGATGCGATACAGGCTGAATGTGTTGTGCTATGGTTCATGATGTGACTAAGCGATCCGTCGCTGCCATGCACACAATTTGCCTGTCATCACGTGAAGTAGTGCACTGAGTTGGATGCGATCGAACACATTGGTCCGTCGTACAATTCTCCCTCCAACCATCACATATCCGCATTATAATTGTTCGGTTCCGTCCAACACGACTACCGATTTCCTTGAAAGATAATCTACAAGCTCGGTAGGCCACAAAATTCCTTTGTCGAACTCGGATACTTGATCCAAAAATGATCGCTGTTTTTTTACGAGGCATAATTGATCAGTGTTTTTGAAAAAATCCACAAGAAAAACACAATTTCTGAACTTGAAATCATCGAAATCTCTAAGCTTTAAATAGCGTTTTGAAGTGGCACCACAGGCGCGCGTAATGTGCGCTGAAATTTTAATTATTTGCATATCTAAACTCCGCTATTGAATGTTGTAAATTTCATGTTATTTGCATGCTTCCTTCAGAATGTTGCATTTACGGAGGCCGGCATTTAACAATTTACATAATAATTAATAGAAATTTCACTTAGCTAATGTTTTATAAATTATGCAAATGAATAATATTATTTAAGCAGTAATATTAAAATATTATTTAAATTGAACCTCATAATTTATTTGTCACTTAATGTGATAAATATATGTTTATATTAAATATAAATATATAATATTTTATATATATTCAAATAAAAAAATTAGAATCATTTTAAAACGGAATTTCAGTATTATTATGAATTATTCTCATACAAGAAGTCAATTAAATATTTGAAATTGTGAGCCTTTCACTCAGATTTCTATATATTTTATAAGAGATATTTCAGTTAAAAAAATTAAAATAAGTAGCTTATAAGGATGATAAAGTAATGATTATGTACACATTTTATTTTAAAATTTTCATTTTTCATCATAAAAAAGAAATCTTAAAGTGAATGAAAGATGGAAAATTAAAGTATTATATACATTTATATAACCATATATACTTAAAAAAAACCGCACCATTAACAAATATGTTAATGAATATACACAATGAAGATACTTAGTATATTTTTTAAATAATATATTTAAAAGTAGTTCTTTTTTAATGATAAGTTTCCATTAGTTTCGAATATTACTTATATTATAAAAATTATTTTGACATACAATAATGCTGAATATTATTTCAATACAATATTTACGATAAATATGCATATGAAAATAAACTAAAATAAACAAAAATAAATCTGCTAGAATACTTAATAATTTAATAAAAAATAAAATAATACTAAAGATGATTAAATGGTATTTGTCCTTTAAGTATAATAAAATATAAATTAATCTTGTGGGATTTATAAAATAAGCTATAAAACGAATCTAAGAACAAAAATACAATGCGTTTGCAAATTAAAACTAAGTCAATAAACGTACTGATCTTTATCTTCAATGAAAAGAAACGATTTTGTTTTTATAATTTTTTCAGCAGTCAATTTTAAATCCTGAAATTTTTTTTATCTAATAGATTTAAATATTGCAAAATTTTTTCTTGAAAGTTTTTCTTTAATACAGTAATGGTTAGTCTCCTATTAATGGACTTATAGGACGTTTTTTTAACCTAGTAAAAACTTTACCTACTTTTAAAGGACGTTGCTGCATTTCATTAATTTCTTATTTTATAATATCTAATGTTTTAAAAAAGTATGGTTATAAAGCTATTGTAATTAATCTAGCAATGCATAATAAATATTCTATAAGTAATAATCCTCTTAAACTCAAATCATATTAATAAAAACAAGAAAATCCCATTTCAGGATTATATCTAATTTTATTATTAAAGTATTTTTTAACTACTGTATACTAATATTGATCCGAATAACTTCGGAGATTAAAAAAAGATTATGTCATATGTAATGATACAAAAAAATATTATTTAAAATGTAAAAAATAAAATATTCGTGCATATAAAAGCAAAAATAAATGGATTTGATGAAAGAAATGAATTTTTTAAGGTTTTAATTTCTTGCTAATAGATAAAATACCGAATTTTTTAAATTTAAATGTCAGTTATAAATATCTCTTGTTCTCTCTCTCTCTCTCTCACACACACACACACACATATATATACACACACGCATACAGAATTACCATAAATGATTTACTTGTTTTGAAAACGCTGTGTTTCAAATATATACGTATGCACTTGAAAGTTAAATGAAACGAACCAAAAACTAACCAAATTTATATACAATCTACAAATTTTTCTTATGTGTCACCTTTAGTGAAGCAACACATGTCCAGGTAACAATCGAAATCATTTTGTGGTAAACACCTTGAATTGCTGATATGACCCCAAAATGCTTTATTGACACGTTGGTTCTTTTCCATATTCCTAGTCTAAAAGAGCATTGTACAGCTATAGCATGTGAATAATTCGTATATATTCAAGGATAGAAAAAATGTTTTCTTGTTTACCCCTCCCTCTTTTCGATCAGTTCTAACATCATACAATAACCTAGCAGAGGACCCCGACCTGCCTCGCCCAGAAATATTATTTCACTTGGAGGACATTGCGACCACTAGTGAACTGCCACCCAAAGAGGTATCATTTCACTCGTGTTGGCCTCCCAGTGAAATGATACCTCTTGGGTAAATTATTTGGGAATCTTTTGCTTGGTTCTAAATTATGAAGACTCCCTCGCTGGCTGCTTATATTTAACTGGTAGAGTCGAACTCAGGGCTAGGTATAAATATCTAAAACATAAAAAAGGAGATCACATACCATTATTTTTCAAAATTGGAGAAGCACGCTGTTACAACAACCAGAATCTTGTACCTTCTCACCTAATCGGAAAATAATCAACTCTAATTCTGTCACTAGTATATATAAACTTCATGAGTTTTTCACAACCTGTCATACGAGTAATACTTTTGACAATATAATCCTTTCAAAACACTCTTACTTATATTAATCATCACAATCACTTATATTAATCATATATATATATATATATATATGCATAAACCTATGTGGGGGAAATAAATTTAAGAATATAAGAATATAATATGCAAATCTTATCTTAAAAATAATTTATTCATTCATATAATATGAGTTTATCAGATAATTATATATTTGTACAAAAAATGCTTAAACTTCAATAATTATATTTGTTCAATAAATGCTTAAACTCAAATAATAACTTAGTAATAAGCAAGTTAAATATAAAATAGTATTACGAGAAATAATACTCATGTTAAATTTTTTTATGAATCTTTAAGGCTTTATGTGATATCAGAAACTAAGAATGCACTTAAAATCAACAGATTTTAATCGGGAACCTGTTTAAAACTCTTTTTCTCTCTCTCTAATGTAAATGATTTTTAAGGAACGAAATTTAGAAATTTTACTAAAATCAAAATTGGCTAAGAATGGAGTTTTTATGTTTACTATCTAAGTGTTCTAAAAATGTATACATGAAAATTAAAAATCAAATTTTAATACAATCTTGTATTATAGGTATTCTTCACTGCATGAATATTTTACTTTTTCAAGTAAACTTTTGCTGAAACTTTTATTATTTTATGCATGAATAACTTCCAAGTACTGACTTCACGAAAATCAATAAAAATGAGAAAATCTTTAAAAAGTTCTGAGGAAGTATAATCATTAAATTATTGTAAATTTTGGAGAACATTTTTTAAATATTGAAGTTATTTTGGTTTCAAAAATCTTTATGTAAAGAAACTGTGTAATCGTTTAATTTAAATACTTTTAAATATGAATTCTTCAGGTAAAATTATTAAGCTTTTTTTAACGTTAGGAAAAATAAGAAATATCAAGGTAAATTTTGCTTGAGTAACAAATTATAGAAAAAATATTTTATTCGTTATTTCATTTTTATTATTATTATTTGATATTTCATTATTATCATTTTTATGGGCAAGCTTTAAATATTTCCAAATATCTAAATCCACATCTTTAAGTTTTCGAATCTCTTTATTCATTTATATAGGATGATATATATATATATATATATATATATATATATATATATATATATATATATATATATATATATATATATATATATATATATATATATATATATATATATATATATATAATATAAATTAACTTTTGAATATAATATGTTTAGTATTCTTAAATAAAACTTAGAGATTGCGTTAAATTGAAATCAATTAGAATAATTTGTAACAAAACTGCATGATTGTTTTTAAGAAATATATATACAAAAGAACTATATTCAAATATAAATATATTTCTATTCATATATTTCCCTGAATAAACATTTCAAAAGAAAATATTTATGAATAAATTTTTAAATAATTCATTTTTCAATCGTTCGTCTTTCAGTGGATTTCAAAACCACTGTATATTTGGAAGCAAGCAGGTGGTTGATGGCTTGCTCGCTCGAGATCACAATCCTTTTCCTCTGTGTAACATGAAAAGAATGTGTTGTGTTGTGGCTCATTCCTCCTGGATGACAGCAACATTAAGCCAAGTCCATGAGCCCGAACGTCTTCAAACAATAGAACATTACCTCAGGGGGGGCTTGAGAATAACTGGTATTTATTTAAACCATGCAGGCCAAAATATGGGCAGGAGCAGCTTGAGTCGCATTTCATTTTGGACACAGGGGATAAACTTTGTGGCCCGTCACATGACGTCGTACAAGAGTGTGTCCACTTAGAAATCTCACAGCAGCTGTCTGAACAACAAAATAATCATTTACAGTGAATTAAAAATTTATAGAACCTCTTTCTATATAGTGATACAGCTGTGGGTAAGAAGTGGAATATCTTGCTCAACAAAAGTAGTAGAATTCCCAGTTACCTGGCTCGATATGTTGAAGTTGCTTGTCTTTGTTTGCTCTCTGGACAGGACTGTTTGCAGAAGTATTTACATCGTGTTAGAGTCAAGGATATGGATGGTGACCAAAGTTATTGCCCCATTATTTTAAGATTCCTTGGAAACAACTCCACGGACGCAAATTTTAATTCCTTTTGTGCATCATCATCACTCAATTGGGCTGCTCGTCAACCAGTGGTAGGGATGCCAAAGGTGATCTTTGGATGAAATTTTCTTAAATCATTATTAACCTCCAAATCAGAGAAATTGCCATAGACTTGTATTTCGAGTTACTAACTGATAACTGAAAAGTTTAAATTAAAGTTCAGATAGATATGCAGTGATTCAAAAGATATATGCAATAGAATGATATAAAAGGTTGTCTCTCGATATAAATCAAAGTATTAAATTACATTTTAATTTAATGTTTTGATTTAGAGGAATTATTTTACAAGATGACAAAAGAAGTATTCTCTCTAAAAGTTTAATGATTTTCATGTAAAGACTCAAAATTTTCGGTCTAATACAAAATAAATTTCTGATGTGTGAATTTTGTGTATCTTCAAACTTTGATGTAAACAAAATTTTTTTAATTACTTATCCTGTTTTTAGACCTTTAGCTTAGATAGTTGCTGATTACTCTATGGTCCCTTTTCTCCATAAGAACTGGGACCTATGGCTTAAAATAGATTTCAAAGATGCAACATACACGTTAGAGATGGGGATCAAACTCACGAAGTGTTACACTGAAGACAGCACGATCCACGTAATTATTACTCAGTCAAAATATCTTTAATAACTCAATATTCAAAAGTTTAGAAGAGAGAAAAAGTACACAATAAAGTCAAACATCATTTTTAAATTATATACCTTCCTTATTTAAAGATTGCATGTTAAAAGTTAAGTAAAATGCTTCCTCATCTGTATTGCATAGAGAGGAAGATGTCATTCCAAGTGTTGAACTTGTCACTTGGCCGTGGTTCAAAATCATATATAGATGGCTGAATTTTGTCGGTATTATGGACATAAGCAGGCAGCCGAAAACGTATCGCAATAAACGAACCTACAGAAAGTATCAGGTCGGCTGGGAAGTTCTATACGTGACGCATGTGAAGCTCTGCTGGGTTCAGTAATCACGACGGGACGCATAAAATAGATCGTGGTCCTTCCTTTGATGTGTATGATATGCAGACGGCTGAAGAGGAAGATATCTGCCTAGGTATTGACCTTGTCCCTTGACCAAGATCAAGAATTACTGCTCTGAGTACTGATTTCTCAAGATCTGTACATCCTAATTTCCTGTAAATCTAATCACTTGTTCTTTCCACTATAATGTATGTGTCCAATAAATATCGTTCTGTTATTTGCATTCCTTCTTGGTGCAGCAATTTTAATGGCCAGTAGTGTATTTATCTAACTGTCTGTCTATCTATGTATATCTATTTATTTTATCTTTGTCTATATATCTATCTATCTATCTATCTATATATATATATATATATATATACACACACACACAAATATGTATGTATGTATATATATATATATATATATATATATATATATATATGTTGAAAAGTACATTGCTTATGGATATTGAATACAAAATAAGGAATTCCAACGTATATTTTCGAAGAAATACTGAAATACTGTTTACTTTTTTTTATCAAATTACATTGTGAATGAACAATAGATGATTTAAATTCATTTGAATAGATCAAAATTATTAATCAGCTCATTTTTACTCTCGTTAACGATTTCTTGTGAATTCTTCAGGTATTCAGAATTGAGACGGATAATTACATCTCTTTAGTAAATATTTTTCGATGATTCTCTGAAAACCTGTGTATCAATGTAAAGATCATGAATTTTTAACTGTAGTGAATGTAAGCAACATTTCTACGAATTTTGCGAATTTTCTCGAAATTACTGCTTAGATAAATATATTTTTGCTCTTAGTAAAACTATCATCGTATGTTTTAACTCAAAGCAAGCAATCGATTTTAAGATAAATTTAGCTGTAGAACACGTGTTGATTCCAATGATCATAATATGAATATAGTAAATGGATTTTTCTTCTTAGTTATATCTGGCAAGGACAAATGTTTCATTTTAAATTGAAAATACAGAGCTGTCTTAGTATTTAAACGATTACACTGCACACATTGAGTTTTATAAATATTATAGAAATTTACAGTTCTCTTCTGGGAAAGTTTATGAGTAAATAATGTCTTGAAACTTTGCAACGAGAGATAATTGCTTAAACTTCATAACATCATTTAATTAATTTTTTAGTAATATAAGAAACTAAACTCAGTGGCACGATAGCTGACAGGGGACCAAGACCTCAGTTTCTCTTCCTGTTTTCAAGATGTAGGAGCCCTGATTATCACGTCCTAGTAAGGTGGTGAGCCTAAAACGATACGCCCAGTGTTTAATTGACAAGCATGTTTAATTATCAGTTTTATTGATCCATGGAAGGGATGAAAAGCTAATTTTCAGTGATTTAGTAGTAATAAATATTTCAAAATAATATATATTTTTAAATTTCTACATTTCTAAATTTAAATGTCTACAGATATTGTTGTAATATGGCACAATAATTTTATAGAATTGTAAGGATATAAATCTTTGGGATACAGTATATTAGACAAGGTAATGCGATACAAATAATATTTTTATAGTAGAAATTTGATATTTTTGCAGAAATATTCTAGACATTTTATAATTTGAATGGTAAATGTTGTAGAAAATTACAATATTTACCGGCGTATAAAACATACTTTTTCTTTTTTGAAAATAGGTTTTAATATTATGATGAGACTATGAAATACACCGATACTCAGTTTTTGATAACATTCATTTCGGAAATTTTCTTTAGTTTTGCGATTTTGTTCTTGTTTCCATGCAGAATGTGAGAATAGTACAGTTATATAGAGTTTAATAAATGAATATACGCCATGTCTTTAAAGATAATAGATGAGTTCGTTTAAATTTTTCAAATTTTATAACCAACTCCTAAATGTGCTTCATTTCTATGGTTCAATTTCCTTTAATTTATTACAATATTATAGCTAAAAAATCAATATCAGTATTGCTATAACATAGCATGCAAGCTACGTGTGACTGTGTATGCTTAAGAATATGGAAATAAGACTACACAGAGGTATTTTGGGCCTCGCTAACGAATAAAGTGATAAGAACTTTGCGGAATCAGGATGGTTGGTTTGTTTGTCGCTCAGCGGTCATATTTTGCACACGAGGGCTAATTAGACCGGGACCTAAGGTTTAAAGTGGATTCCGAACCACTACAAACACCCATGCCCAAGGTGGGATTCGGACCCACGAACTGTTGAACCGAAGGCAAGAGCGCTAACCATTCGGCTGCCAGCTCGGCGGCGGAATCAGGAAGAGGATCTAAAATAGCAACTCACTAAACTTAACCCAAGGGGTCTTATGTAAAACAGAAGCACTAGTTAAGACACCTTATGTGGCATTAGACACTTAACATGGCAAAAAAGAAGTGGATGATACAGAGGATCATTTGTTGTTGAGCATTTAGATACTGACTTAATAGAGGTTTTAAGTGACTCTTCATTTAGCTCTGGAGATGAATGTCTGGTTTTTGATGATGAAGAATAATAAAAGGTGTTCTTTCCCAGATTGGTAATTTGTATAAAGTACTATTTTGCACATATATTATTTTATATCTAAAATACTGTAAATTCATTATAAGGAACAGTAATAAAGTTTTATACTTAAAAAATGTGTATAAAAAGAGGGTGCGTCTTGTACGCTGGCAGATAGGAATGATGCCTTAACATAAGAAACTCAGGAATATAACATCATTAAATTGAAATTGAATGTTATGAACCAAAAATATGTATAAGAGTGCAAAACACAATATGCTTAGATAGAAATCTATGCACTGATGAACAATCGCACTTATCATTGCTAATAAAGGAATATCAAAGATTGAATTCTTTGGTAAAGAGAAAATTGTGTATACATTAAAAAACTAAAGGGTATCTAATTAATGATATCCACTCAAAAAAGAAGAACAAACCTTTGTTGGGTTATATTTGTCAAAAATTGGGCTTTTTGATACCGAGTCATTATTTTATTGGTTAATAAATAAGTGGACATAGTATTGCTGAAAATGAATGTCAAATATTGAGTAAACCGATAATGTATCACCTGTAGAATCTAGTGATATACTTTAGAAAGCTAGCCGACCGATTGGCTGAGTGGTTAGCGTTTCTGACTCCTGAGCTGTTGGTCCCAGGTTCGAATTCCGGTTCAGGCATGGATGTTTCTTTCCTTCTCTGTTCTCTCTGTCCTTTCTTCTGTGATGTATGAATGTGGCCCGCCCTATAAACGGGTTTGTGGTGGTATGGCGCGGGTAACGCTACTCGCCTCCGTGACTTGTTCACAGGTGCTCGCTGGGTAACGATAAATGAGTAGCAGTTTCTGGCCTTGTTGTGGCATAGGGTTCAGTCATCCTTGTGTGCCCGCCATTGGATAAAAAAATTAAAAAAAAAAACCTTTAGAAAGCTAAAAGACAAATCGTTACTTGGAAACAATTATCGTAAATATGATTCTTTTATACATGACGTTTTATTAGTGATATGCACATTAGCAAACTAATGAATGAATCGTTGGTGAGGGATAATTGTCGAAAATTAAATTCTTTGTTAATGAGTCAGCAGCAACATTTGATTGGTTAAACACGGTGATAAGCAATAAAATATATATTACTGAGGAAAGATGTCGAAAGTTCAGGTTTTTGACAATATATATTACTGAAGAAAATGTACTGGATATATATATATATATATATATATATATATATATATATATATATATATATATATATATATATATATATATATATATATATTACTGAAAATATATATTACTGAGGAAAGATGTCGAAAGTTCAGGTTTTTGACAGTTGTTTAGCATTGGAATCTCATTAATAATGTGATATTGCAGCATCGTTGGTAAGCAATAGGTAACTTGTATTGGTAAATAATGTGACTGTCTAAAGTTGGTTCAGCATTAAATATCGATTAATCCATGATCCCCTTTTGAAGACTTGTAAAAATATACACATGTGTCATGAAAAAATGTAACTATAATCATTGTCAACATGCACTGACTTCCAAATATCGATACTACTATCTACAATATCTACAATCTCTGTGTCACCTGATAGTTCAAATTACTTGAAGCATTGCGATACTAATATAAAGAATTATGTGGTGTAAAGGATATTTGGACATCATTTGCAAGTCTGAAAATGTAAACTTTATGTGCCAATGACATTATATCTTATAAAAATGCTCAAATGCTGTAGACAGTAGACAAGTATATTAATGTGAGGATTTAGACTATAATTTATTAGTTTAGGAAATAATCACGCGATATATTGTTTGATGCTTCAATAATCTATCGTAATGAAACCTAAGATCAGCACTTTTGTCTATTTTTGGTTGCCATAGATGCACTTTTAATAGACTAGTTCATCAATACAGAAAACTCCTGTTCTTGAAAAATAATTTTTCTTAATGTCACTTGGAACAGACAACAGATTACCTTTCTATATTTTGCATGTACTACGTCTGTCGGAGTAAATGTCTATGAATTTCTGAAGTTTCCTTTCTTTCGATATATAAATATGATGTTCTATATGTGACAAATCCTCCTAGATTATAAGGCCTAGGCAGATGCCCCATAACGAGCTTTAACTGTTGCTACAAGGCTTTAAACCTCATAATATTAAGGTATGTTTTGGATCACTATGAGGATTCCGCACCCATGGTTAATAACATTTGTTCTCTATGTTTCCTCTATGCCAAGATACGAATTTAGATAATGTATATGACAATAGAATTTGTCTAAAAATGTGAACATATTGCTACTCTTGTATTTGGATCTGTGGTTTGATTTACAATGGTCGACACACGAATCTCAATCCTATTGCAGCTGCCTAATCATGGCTTCATCACAATGTCAATGTGACCTTTTATACAATACATCAAAATATGTGATTTCAGATACATGATAATATTTTCCAACCTTTAAAATTGGTGGTGGAAGTCAACATCTCTACTTTTTGGTGTTGAAGGCTTACACCTTTGAAGGCTAAATGGCTTCAGATATCCGTATTTCACAGCATAATCATGCGTTCTTGACCAACATGAACAATAATATCTTGGAGAATCGATAGGCCACGACATATACTGAAAATAATTTCATTTTCAAGATTTGGTTTTTTAAAAATTTAGCTTTTTTTACAACTTTACAAATTAAGATCATGTTAGAAAATAATAATCCTTTGGCTTGATTGAATTCATCATACTAAATAACAGATTAAAAATAATTCTCTGTCACTACTTTGTAATTATTCATTAATCAGCTTTCTAAACAGTTCATTGTCCATTCTTAGACCTTGCGCCGTGAAACACAATTAATCAACAAGCTAAGCATTTAAAAACTATAAGATAACTTATCAACAAATTAATAATTGAATATTTTAATAAACGATTTATTTTTAGTTAATAAGAAAATAACTGTCTCAGTTTTTGAAGCCATGGTTAAACTTAAGAACTGGATGTGTGTGTGTTTCAGATCCAACATTTACCCTTGAACATGTTTAGTGTTATAAGAAAAGATGCAAAAAAGTATTTGCTGAATTAGTACAACATTGATTCGTAAAACAAATAATAATCTAACAAATATTTCAATTATTCAGTGTTATTAGATACATTTAAAGAATTCATAGCATACTTTAAATTTTTTTAAAACAAAGTAATTAACTCGCAAATTTTAAAATCAGTTAAAAGAATAAATTGTGGTAGAGTCAATATTTTTCATATAAGGATAATTTTAGTATTGCCAAAGAAATTATAAAAAGAAAGTTTTTGAGTGAGAAAAAAACGTTATAGTAATTTGGAAAATATATAACAATTAAAAAAGTATTTTAAGTACTGAATAATACTAAACAAATTTTAAGTATTTATCTTTCCTTTCTACTTGATAACAAAAATATTTCTTGAACACCTAAAATTATATTTAAAAACTATGAACAGTTGTAAAACAAGCATTTGTCATATATAATTGTTTTTAATTTTATATGGTAAAAGTGAAGAAGGTGGAAAATTATTGAATTCATTTTATATTCCAGCATATATTGAAACACAATAAATATATTGTGTTTCATACAACATTATATTGTGAACTACATACAACAAAATATTGTGAATTTTAAGCAAACAAATATTTACATATTTGAATACCATGTTTTAATTACTTTTAATTTTTAAATTAGTAATAAAATAATTTTCTGGCAATTTCTAAAGTCATAGTTAAAACTATGTTTATATGGAATTAAAATACTTTAACCTTAAAAGAAAACAGGTAAAAGTATTTATTGATTGGTATAACAATAGTTGCAAAGTATATACAAAGTATAAGTATTTCCTAAAAAGCATGTTTATAAAAATCACAATATAAAATTTATCAAAACTATGGACAGTTAATTATGGGCAAAATATTAAGGAAATAATCAACAAGTTATAGTTTCGAATAGAGAATTATTTATCCATTAGTTCGTGCTTCACTGATAAATGGATGTTATCAAACCACATAAATAATCATTTAGTTTATTGATAATGGAATGAAACTAACTGCATATATAACTCA
Source organism: Latrodectus hesperus (assembly GCA_037975125.1). Taxonomy (NCBI): domain Eukaryota; kingdom Metazoa; phylum Arthropoda; class Arachnida; order Araneae; family Theridiidae; genus Latrodectus; species Latrodectus hesperus. Next base: position 63,389,038 of record CM075858.1, read on the forward strand.
TAGAATATATTTTAAATTTGTGCATGCATATTTGATCTTAATATATAATATTTTGAATGCATTTTAATCTACAGAAACACACATGAATATTTGATTTCATGATAAATGGACTTCAGAAATTCAATTTAATATAATGGGTAAATATTAGTTTCGATATGTTGCATCAAAATATTTTCAAGAACATAATGTAGTTATTTTAACCACTAAAATGTTCAATTATACTCAACGATTTATAAACATAAAGACACAGTTCTCTTTTTCTAAAGAACTAAGGAAATGTTGAAGCACTGTATAGATTTTTATCAAAGCTATTGATTGTCATGGTATATTTAAAAAATATTCCTTATACCTCACATTATTCTAGATTATAAAATGATTAGTTTAAAAATATTTGTCATAGAGTTTGTACTATAAATATAAGAACACTATTATTTTTTTACTGAAACTTCCAAAAATTATATTATTTTCAACGGATTTTAATTTCTTTCGCTAAAAATATTGCTTTAATTTATTTTAAAGGAAAAGCATATTAGTTTTAAATCATGCCTAAAAAACGTGTCATTTTCAAAACTAAATTTTAAGTATTAGTTTTATATAATATATATTTTCATTAACTTCAAAAATACCATATTAAATTTAAATAAACGAAAGTGAAATTAGAAAAATCATGGAATTTATGAGGTAAAAGTTTGCCCTTCTGAAATATCTAAAAATGGTCTAAAAGTGTTACTTAAAATACCTTAAAAAACTGCTTACAAGATATGTAATAAAAAATCAATAAGCAAAATCCAAAATAACTTGAGTTGATAATATGCATATCGTTCATCTTAATACTCTGAAAAAATGTTTTCAAGGCAAATTGTAATTGAATTCAATGAAAATATTTCTAAATGCATTAAAAAGGCTTTGTAATGTTTTGAGGTGGAGTTTCTGCAAGAGAAAATAATTTTTTCATATACATAAAGTATTAGAACAGTATTAAAACCTACAAAAAATCATATTCGAGTATTTTTATACAGAATGCATAGAGAAGTATTAGTATATGGTTATTTTTTAGAATGTTTGAATTTCATATATCATCTAAATTTATCTATAAATTAAACAAAATTGAACTATTTAAAGTAAAAGTTGTGAGTTGCCCGCGACTTTTCCTGACTTAAAAGTATTTAAAAATGTTTGGATATTACTCAAAATATCAAATTCCAAAACATTTTTACATAAAGCAATGGTAAGCAATATTCCACTTTAGAAGATTTTTTAATTCTATTTATGATACGTATAATGAATTAAATATAAATTACTAACAAGTTCTCGTAAAAAGTATGCTAAGTAAAATAGCCCAATATTTACTTAGAAATGGCGATGTCAGATTGTTAATTATTTTTAAAATATCTTTTAAATATATGATATTCCTTTTGACATTATAATTTTGAATTAGTATATTTCATGTTTGTTTGGTTAGTTTGGATGAATTTTTAATTTAAATTTCAAGTAAAATTAAATTTTTTATAATATTAATTTTATTTTTCTAATTTAAAAAATAACTTAAAAATTACTAACTGAAATAGAGTTTTGATGATATATTTGGAATTAATTGCTCTTTTTATTAAGTATCGCAGTGTATTTCCAAAAAATATTGTAGAGCAAAATGTATCATATTATCATTAAATTTATTATATGCAATCATAAAAATAATTTTGTTATTATATATTCTTATAAGATGCGCATGGCAGATATTTTAGGAATATGAGCTTTTTTATGAGTTATATTGCCTTAAATTTACTTTTATACTTTTGCAATTGAAAGCAAACAATTCAAACAGAATTAAAAGAATTTATTAAAATAATATCTTTAAAGCTTTAAATTTCAATACTTAAGCATATGCAACGTGGTCCAAATAACATGAGAGAAAGTAAGTAATCTTTGTGGAAAAAAGACAGTATGCGATAATATGAAGCGCTTTTTATTGAATAAAAATATGAATCATATTTAATATAAAAGATGCTCTAAATATTTCCAGACTAGTATCATAAGGCTAGTACCTAAACTCTGCATTAACAGATTGGTATGTGTTAAATTCAATGAATCAGTCTTATTTCTGATGGCCGATTTCAGATCTTTCAATCATAAAAAGGCATTCATGTATACTCTGTTCTTAATATATCACCATAAGAAGTCGCACAGACTTAGTTGTAAACTGTATACTACATCCCGTGAATTTTCCTGCATCCAATGATGCAGTCAAGACATAACCAAACACGTTCCAAGCCACTTGAAGTGGTCAGCAGTTTTATCGGGATGAGTACCACCCTGCATGAAACTGTACCGGATTGTGATGTTAAGATGGTCCGCTTCAGGGTCATAACTCTCAATATTTCACTCTTGTGACCATATCTGCAATGAATATCGTATCATTCATTTTTTCACTTCAACGATATGGCATAACACGCCTTGATCTTTTGTGGTTACAGGAGCAAAAAGAGACACTGAGATAAAGATTTTCCGTTCAAGAATAGCCTCAGTTCTGAATATTCCCAGTTACCTTCATCGATCTGTTGAAGTTGCATGTTTTCGTTTGCTTACTAGACATGACTATTTGCAGAAGTATTTAAATTTTATTGAAGTCAAGAATTCGGCTTGTTGCCTTATGTGTCACCAGGGGAATATATCATCACCTTATCAATGGCCCCCATTGTTTTAAATTTTTTTGAAGACAACTCTACGGACTCTATTTTAATTTTTTTTATGTTTCATCATCTTTATTAGGCTTTTCGTTAATTAGTGACAGAAATGTCACAAATGGATGTAGCATAAAAAAGTTCTGTTTATTCACGTAATCATTCAACTATAAATAAACCTCATCACTGAACCAAAATTTGAGTTCTTTGAAGAAATCCTTTTCAAGTTCCTAGGTAATGTGATTTGCGAAATCCCTTCGCCTTCACTTAATAGCTGGCACATTTGGATTTTGTATGAATGCAACTCCCCAGCTTTCGTGAACTTTCGTAATGATGTTCTTATTATGCTTATTTGTTGGAGCGTCTGTCGAAGGAGAATGATTAGCTGACCCACAAAGATTTCGTGTACACGCACCCTGTTCTGTAACAACTGTGAATTTTCGTTTCAACATTTACTTCTTGCGTCCCATACACTTAAATCTGATCAATGAAAATCATTGTGAGATTAGAGCAGAACATCAGATATCTGATGCTTTTTAAATTATTGATTTTTGTTAGTACTATATATAACTCATCATGCAATTATCGCTTCAATAGGTGCCATTTTTTTATCGAACTCTGAACTACACGCCAGTCAAATGTTGACATTACTTTGGTTATTCTCATAAAATTTTCTGACAATAAATAATCATTCTTCTAAGGTTAATGTTTCCATAGAGAATTTACCATTATGTTCCCAATTCAACTGAAAATTTTAATAAATAAAAATAAATATTTGACCTCCTAATTTTAAGCAAAAGTTTGGTAAGGAAAGACCTTAATCATCAATAATGAAATAACTAAAAATGATATTATTAAAATCATTTTCTTATGTGAGGAATTTAAAATAGAATGCAGTTAAGAAAGTGATATAGATATGATTGGTTTATTTGTCTCACTTCAACCATTTTTGGTACAACTGAGTGGATTCTGAACAATTACAAGCATCTATTTCCGAACTATTTTAACTTATACACATTTTTACTACAATTATATTGCATTCTTCCAGTTTTTGTTCAATTCCTATTGAATTAATTCTTAATTTTACAGAAGAGTCGAAGTTGTTAAGTTTCAGATAGAGAGTTTCTGGTTCTTCTCATATGTAAGTTCTTTAAGAATCTGCAGCTAGACAAGCTTTTTGACTTGTTTACTGTTGAATGGATCAGACAATTATTAGACACTTTCTTAGTAGGCACCTTCGTTCTATGACTTTTCAAGAGAATTCAAAGCACTACGAGGTCTGCTACTAGTGTTCAAGTGAATGAGCTTCTCCTGACCATATTTTATCATGTCTAATTTTATCTAGGCAGAACCTTTATGATAAAGCATTGTTGGTTTTGGACTTTTATATTATTCAGAGATGTGCATCATCATCATCATCAAGACTAATCAGGATGGAACAGTCACTCATTGATTCATGCTTCAAATTTTATGATCTATACTCATCACCGATTCTTCTGCTCACAGAAATGAGTGGCATATAAACAGCAAGTTTTGCTAACAGTGCACTTGTGCGCAGACTTTTAAAAAATAGTATTTGAAATTTGGCTTCCTAAGTTCGAAGGAAAAGCAGACGTTGAAAATGTTGCAACCTTTAAAAATAGATGTAATAGACATATAGGAACTTTCTCTTGTCATGCCACTTGAGCTTTGCCTTATTGGCTACGGCAGTGGTGCCCAATCTTGTGTGCGCCAATCTTTTTGTATGTGCTTACTAGCCCGATTAGGTATTACGAACAAAAAATATGTTTAAAATAGCCATTCATTTATATTTTTAATTGTTAGAACATGGTAAGCATTTATAATCATAAGAGATCAAAAAACTGATGGCAACATCAAATTTCATCTTGACTCGTGCTCTGCACTTGTGTTTTTAAACTGAAGAGTTCAGAAGTATTGGAAGGTCTAGAGAAATAATGGCGTCATAGCCGAATTTCTGGGCATTTGTAATAAATAAATAAATATTTCGAAAACATTAACTTCTACTGTACATAACATATCTAATGTAAAATAAATATAAGCATTGCAAATTGTCTTTTGTTAATGCACAATGTACGAAAGTTTTGTAACATAAAAATCCTTCAATTCATATGCGAGTACGACTGTAAGCAATTTGAACTGTTAGCTATGCATTATTGATGAATTATTCTCAATTTCGTAGGCATAATTCTGACTGCATAGGAGTTATCGTGATGAAATTAAAATAAAATATTAAAGTTGATGCACATGATGTAATTATTGTAAAAGGAACATAAATATTGAAAATTATTATCAATTACAAATAAAGATATGCAGGAATTTCGTAACACAGAAAACAACCAATCTGTAAGAGAAAGCGAGTGCAATTAATTTGTACTTTTGCACTGTCAACGATGCAAAATACATTATTGATATGCCGTTCAAGTTTGTTGGCGTAGGAAGGCGTAAGTCTGACTATGTAAGAATTTTTTGCCTTATCCTTGCTCATGTGAATACGATATTTGACTTCATCTTTTAAAAAATATATGGTGTACAATATGATGATTTTAATTTTCTATAGGGAATAAAATATATTGCTTTCTAATTTATTTATAGTTTATGGCGTAGATTCAAAGTTTTGTTTTCTTACAAAGATTTTATTATTTAGAAATATCTTTTATCATAGAAATGATGATATTCAGAACAATCAGTGTGAATCACATCAAAAATTATTTTCAGCCAAGGAGGGAGGGAAAAGAGCAGAAACTATGATTTCTTTTCATCATCTACTCCAACATGACCCCGAATCGGAAAGCTGGAAAACGAAAAAAATTTAAAAAAAAAAAGATTTTTTAAAGAAAATGATTTCTCCGCTTCTCAGTCTGGATTAAGAATCTTGGCCACTTAAGCAAGAGTCCCGCTTTTCATCTCGGTTACGGATACAGAGAAAGAGAGAGAGAGAGAGATGATGATGACACTGGCATGTACAAAAGCAGTTGAATAATTTGTTTTGTTTGAGCGCCGAATGAAAAACTTGGTAGAAACTTAATAAGGTACATTTTCAACAAATCATTTTTCCCCAGAAAAATGCTGAAGGGCTCTTTAAAATTTAATATGCGAATGACTGAAATTACGACGCAGCGGCTGCAGTTCCACCCAAGACAAAGGAAGGTTTTCTTTAGTTTTTTATTCATTAAAGTCACCACTTGGAGACCCAAGAAAAAAATGATATATATATTTTTTTCATCACCACTCCCGGCGGTTGGAGTTATATTTTTTTTCCACCCTCCCGGAGCTAGGAAAAAAAAATTTTTTTTAAACAATTGTTATTTTTGTTCCAAGGCAAAGCGCCCCTCATTATAGAAGAAGAGGCAGGTTCATTAAGTAGCGAGTGTGCGCTAAGGAAAGATGATGAAAAAACAAAATAGAAACAAAAAATATCTTTAAAAAGAGTGCACTAATGAAAAAAGCAGCTCTCTCTAAGGCATCGCGTCTTGAGATATTGCATCTTGGTTCCCGGCTTCGTAATTATGGCTGATCATATTAATGAAAGCTTCTGCATCGTTCCTTTTTGTCAGTTTTTTTCTATCCTCCCTCCTCCACAACTCAGCTTTTTTTTTTCATCTTTACCTGTTAGGGCAGATCCTTTCTTTTCTCAAGAAGCGGAGAGGGTAAAAAAAAAACTTTTTTTCGTCCTCTTCTTTACCCAAGCGTGATTTTTTTAGGGAGTAGCTCCCATTATTATTTTATCTTTAATTTCCTAGAAGCCCGGAGGTCCTCTTTACTATTCAGTCTTTATGAAGAAGAGTACAGAAAAAATTAAAAGAAGGCTATGGAAGAAGGGGAAAGAAAAATGGCGGACATGGTTAAAAAATGCCTTTCTGACGCAAAGATTATTATATGTATATTAAAAAATGAGATGACGCAGGGTGAAGGGGTAAGGCAGGGGCAGAAGTGGGGAAAATTTGCGTCTACGCATGGCAACACTTCCCTACTTGAAGACAAGTGGACCGTTGAGGAAAGCGATTTTTCGTAATGATGGGAATTATAAGAGACAATAGTATTTTTGAGCTTTTCAAAGTACCACCAATGAATAAGGCTGTATGGTACTTTTGTGTACGTATAATAAGTTTTTACACTTAATTTGCAATTTAAGTAGTTAAAAATGCAAGATATGTTTTATAGTTGAGTGTACCAGAAAAAATCAATCTTATAATATAATGAAACAAAAATAAGAAAATTTATTTCTGAGAATTTAGTTGTTGATCATGTTCTTGAAGCACATAGATAATTAGAAAAAATATTAATTTCATTTAAGGCTCGTGTTGCTTAGGTATTTTTTTATGTTCATTTATATTTGTAATTAAAATAAAATCTGTGGCCTAAGCAATTTAAGGACTTATAATTCTGTATTATTTTGTTGTTATAAATGCAAACTGTAAGACGCTGAAGAAATTTTCATTAATCCCGCAGAAGAACCAACCAAAAAAATTATGAGATAAAAATTAGGAATCTCATTTCTGAGAATTCAGTTTTTAATCATATATTTTTGAAAGTCTTAAATTATCAGAAAAAATATTAACTTTATATAAAATATGTGTCTAGTTTGGGTATTTTCTGATATTTAATGAAATGATATGATTGATGGGATTTGTGGCATAAATCGTATATTGTATAATTTTGTATAAATTTGTTAATGCTTAAAATGCAAAAAAAAAGACAATGGAAAATATTTCAATAAATCAGAAAACCACTCATATAAAATTATTAGATAAAAAAGAAATTTACTTATGAGAATTCAGTTGTAAATCACATAATTTTGAAAGGCCTAGAGATTATTGGAAAAAGTGAGAGGTATTTTTTGATACTCAATGAATTATGAAAATAATAAGAGGTATTGTATAAATAATTCAATGAGCAATAAAAGACTACATAATTTTCTCAGCAGGTTGAAATACTAAAGACGTTGGAGGCATTTCCAATAACTAGCATCGTTAAAGTTAAGACGTTGGAGAAGGAGAAAATTCGTGATCCAGAGACAATTTTGCATTTGATTTATAAAAATATTCACTAAATATGCATGATTTGTCATAAAACTATTACAAAATCGTAATGTTTTATACTTATATATATCAGATTAGCATACATTAAACCAGTTTAATCAGACCTAAAAAAGAATTATGTTTCATATATATGCACACATACTAACAGTTAATAATTCTGTATAGAGTTTTCCCTACTAATTGAAATTCAAAATATGACAAAGAGAAAATTTCAATACATGGATATCGACTTGGAACACCAATAAAGACCAGAGACATCACAGCAAAATTATTTGGAAGATGATACGTTATATAAAGATCAAATATTGGAAATTACAGCATCTTGTGAAATGTGGATGATGACAGAATCAATAATTAGTGTTGCAACCATTAATGTTTATCATCCCTTCCACATGTTTCTGCATAGAATAAAAAAAAGCTATGGATGTGTCCTCGAGGTTAAGCAGTCCTAGGGTTTCTATATTTTGCCAAAATTGATCTAGTGTAGCATAAAATGTTGTATTTCAGACTAGTTGTTGTGCAACCATGGATCACACGCTTTCGATTGACGTTTGATAGGAATAAAAAATAAGCCAAGGAAGCAAATCAATCTAGTGATTAAAGAACACTTGAAAATTGCGTATTGCGTGCGGTCGCGCATAAATTGCATATTGCTTGAATATGGCTAATAGTAAACACTGAAGCTATAGTGAGAGCACAAGCTGCAACATTTCAGCAATACAATGCTGGTTTTCAGTATTTCGGCAATGCGTACTAAAAGATGCGGAAGGTTAATACAGTACCATCCTGAAATATGTAACCTTAGAGGTGATACAATAACGCACCATGGTGTTTCCAGACTTAAGTTTGACCACAGTGGTGCTGTAAGCCATAGTTATCAGCATTAAAATCAAATTTTAATCATTAAAGACAACGCCATTTCATTCCATTGTCTGTTTCCATTGTTCATCACACCAATGGCGACGCAAGCACATGTGCTTTTGAGTAAAAGGTAACTGGAGCATCGGATGCCTTGCGGATATGTCACTCAGTTGTAAACAGCATCAAATGCAACAGTGGACAGTGGACCGAGAAGCGACGCGCTTAGAATGTACCTAAGGTTAACAAGCATATATTTGTCCTCTTCAACTACTGTGGAAACATATAGTTGTGGTGGTTGATAACAGTCTCTTGTCAGCACCTATGCCATTTTTTTATATATTTCTCTCAGTTTTTTACTTATGCATTCTGTGCTTTCTATGGCATTCGGCTCTTTCTATCTCTGGATTTTTCTCCCTAAGTTAATGGGATGCAATAAATGTAACTTCTGGAATTATATTTAACTATTAAAAGGATTTTCTTATTATTTTCTCAATGTGAGCTGTCTACATTTTCTTGAAGGTGGTTGGGGTGTAACAAAAGAAAAAAAACTTTTAAGTCCAAAAACATCAGGATTTTGGCAATTTGGACAGTTCAGTTATCTTAAATAATGTTGCGGTGTTCCTTGCTCCCCATAAGAGCATAGAGGCGTGTCATATTTTTCAAATCTGTTATAGTATGTGGCGAATGATCAGTCATCAAATGCTAGAACGGGACATCGAATGATGCACTGAATCTATTGTTCTATGGTTCGTGATGTAGCTGAGCTGCCCATCACTACCATGCCCATAATATGCCTATCATTTCACTCAGTAATGCAATGAAGTGGGTACGATCAATTCCGTTTGTCAGCTCTTACTTTTTGCATCCAGAGATTAAGGATCTGCCTAGAATTTGCTTTATTTTGTCAGACGTGATTGCTGATTTCTCTAAAGGATACTGCGCAATCTCTATCTTCAGTCGAAATCATATACTTGCCTGAAAGACTCTAGATGTCTTCTGCAAAAAATACTTAAATTATCTCGATCAAAAGATGCCGGATTTTCATTTTCAAAAGCTATTTAAAGGCAGAAGAAATTGGCAATCTCGTCTGACTTTATATAGCATTTGTAAGTGATACTAAAGTCACACCCGTGCTGTGCGTATTCTCTACAATGCCAATCATTTCATATTTTATCGCCAAAATCGCATAATGTAAATTTCACATAATTTGCATGCTTTCTTTATGGTATCATAATTCAGGTGACCAAAAGTATAGATCCTATTTTCTGCTCTAAATATTTCATGTACTTAAAATAGAATTATGGAATTGTAGTTGAGAAGTTTATTTGTTTATTTTCCAAATGTCTTTATTCGTTATATTGAATAATGTTGGTATAGTGTAATCCTCACACAGGAAGAAAGATTAATAAAAATAATGGCATTGATTTTTTAAAGCATGTATTATACTCGTATATATATATATATGTGTGTGTATATAAATAAATAATATATATATATATATATATATATATATATATATATATATATATATATATATATATATATATATATATATATATATATATATATATATATATATATATATATATATATATATTTTTTAGTTACACTCATTTAATATCTTGGTTTATTTAAATTAAAATCAGGAATAGTTTTTGTATTCTGATGATAGATAGTAAGTATATTCGAGTGCTTATGTTTACTAAGACAAAAACATTATTTTTTATTCAAAACCTATATTTTATTATTGATACATACATAGTGTTAAAAAGATACAATGATATAAATTCACATTAAGTATTCATACCAGTTATTAATCAGTTTATTAATCATTTGGAATGAAAATTATGAAATATATTGCATTCCAAAGAAGAGTATAATTTTTATGTCATTTAGCAACTAGATGCACTTTTGACATTATGCAAAGAACAATGATTTGTTAACATTGGGAAAATATTATTTTCAGTTTTCAAATCATTATAGAAGGAATTTTTGCTGATTTGTGTGAAATATGTTTTATTAAATTGAAATAATTTATATACAGTACTGAATAAGGAATAAACTTTAAAAATGCATAAGATTTATGAAATCGGAATATTTTTAAATTCTGTATAATAGAAAATTAAATTTAATTTGCTTTTAATGAAGATTAACATATTTGAAAGGAAGTAAGATAAAAAAATTAGTTATGAGCAATATATAAATGACCACAATTTTTAAGAATCAAATCAAACTTACGTGTAAGATATAACTAAAAGTATGATTAAAGTTTTTAATTAATATTAAATAAATATTAACTAATTATGCGATATTTTTTCTGATAAACAAAGTTTTTTAAACAAACTGCATTTTAAAAATTTAGTATTTTTATAATTTTCACACGATTAGTTAAAGTCCAAAATATAATTAACTATTTTTCCCTTCAAATATTAAATATTTTAATGGCAATTTTTTATATAAAACTTATGAGATTCAAATGCTGAAGGAAATATTCAAAACTCAAACTTTTAAAATTTGTTAATAACTTCAAAAACTTTAAAGATTCGAGCAGGAATTTGAGGAGAATTTGTGCAGGAATTTGTGATTCAAAGAAAACTTTTTTGTTGGTTCGGTTCATTCTATGGTCACATTTTGTACATGTTACCTAAATGGTAGTTTGCCACTCAACAATAATTTTCTGCACACGAGATCTAATTAGATTGGGATCTACAGTTAAAAGTGGTCTTCGAACCATTATAAACATCCAATCTCAAAGTTAGATTCGAACCCACGAATTTATGTAACCAAGGTTAGAGGGATAACCCCGTCTACCCCAGCCTGGTACAATACTTAATTAGAAAATTGGGTGAAAGTATTTGGTACATAATTTTTGCAAAGATTCCGCAATAGATTTTTAATTTCTTTTTCTCTTTCATTTTCTACTTCTGGTTTTGAATTCCTTTATTTGAAAGAAATAACAGTAGATGCTAATTAAAAACTTTGTTATTTTCTATGTTTTCTATGTGTGATTTTTTGATTCTAGTGAATTTTTTCTATGTTTTCATTTAAATATAATGTTCACTGATATTTAAATGTAACACTTTCTTGTGTCAGTATAACATATTTTAATAAATGTAAATTAAGCCACTTAATTTAAGCTAGTTTTATTTATCTCGAATTTTATTCACTATCATTCATTTTTAAAGTTTGATATATCTGCAAATGATGTTTCTTCAATATAAGTGAAATACATTTATGAGAAAAGCGATTTTCATAGTTTGTTTTCGTATTGTTCCGACAGTAGTAAAAGTAACCATGATTGGTTCAAATGTTTTCCAAATTTTAATTTCCAAATGTAGATTTTTATTTTTACAAAGTAGATTGCTGAATCTGAATAAGTTTGATCGTCTACAAATAAAGCAGAAAAGCCATACTTGTTTCATAAGTATCAAGCAAAGTGCTGATCTGTTAACAAAAATTTAACTCGCATTTCCAGACAGAAGTCAATTACCGATTCATTAACGTGACTTACAACATTTTACAAATAATTTAGGAGTAATAATTCGGTAAATACAGTATATTACAAGAAATTATTATCATGTTCATAACAGAAATCTTTTCAAGATTTCTACAATATTAAAGCAATTTTTCGCAATCGTTAAGGTGATATCTTTTGAACTTAGTTATGCCATAATTCAGTGGTAGAAAATAATTTTTCTAGGTTTGATTTTGTAATTTTCTTTAAGGTGTTAATTGAAGTATTATTTTTCGTGATGTTTCTACTATCACATTGTTATATAAGAGAACAGCTCATGTAGCTTGAAATTAGTTTTATAGGACATGTTTCCCTTATGGTTGTGTATTCTGTATTCCTTAAATGATTAAGTTTTTGAATATTTCTAATACAATTCTACGTGCTTACAAGTTTAAAACAATTCAGAAATGTAGCGCTTCGGGGAAGCCGGACAACTTTCAGATATTATTATAGAAACAATATATGTGACTTTTAAATAACATAAGTTTAAAAAAGAATTTTTTTTAGATATTATGCATGGAAAGAAAGTCGTTCTACATTGTAAACTGATTCTAACATCTTTAATTGATTGAAGGCAATGCTTTACTTTCTTGTTAACAGAAACTTTTATCTAAAAAAATTTATCAATTCTATCAATTGCTTTAAAGCTAAAATTTGAATACAATTTAACAATTATATGATTTCAACGCAAAGACAAAACTGATCCTAATGAAGTGCATTTCGAAAAATATTTTTAGTGATTTATGCCATCAATTAATTAATCTTCAAAGTTACTCATAAATCAATCTGAGTCCCAACTGGTGTTTCCTATTTTTTTTAACAAAGTATTCTACAAAATTCATAAGCTTGACTTAAGTAACAAGTACCTCTACAGAGGAAAAAACACCCATCACAGAAAAGCTTTTTCAATAATGATATGACTCTGAACTTCGCAAGATAAGAGAAATATTAGATATTCTAAATTTAACGATGAAGATAAATCATCGAAAACAGAAAAACAATTCGACTTCGATTATCGATATCGGATTTTCTTAGCATTGATGTTGAATAAACAAAACATGTCCTCTTAATGTGATCTTTATGCAAAGGTTTTAGATTACTTCTTCAAAAAATTTCCAAGTGAGTATTTTCTAAAATCGATATCGTATTGTTCTATCATTGCTCTGATTGGTAAATAACTATCTCACTTTACTTTTTTTTGATAAGAATATTCTTCACTTATAAATATTCACTTTGGAATTTAAACTGCAGTTTTCGTTTCCGTATCATACCCAATCTTGAAGTATTTTCCAATAAACAATTTTATTTATGTCTCCTGAATATTTTCTATGTGCGATGTAAGTCCAGAAGAATAATTGATTATCTATTATTTGATGATTTTATAGTTTATAATGCACATTCATCGTTAGATATAGATGATCTTTGTTACTTAAAATTATGAGGAAAGTTACTTTCCAGATAAACAAATCAATATTTTTTAAAATAATGCGCTTATTTTAACGTCTGACTATAAAAAATGCGCTTAAATTTTTATATATAACTTTACATTGCCATGTAAGTGTATTGCCATTTTAAAATAACTTTTATATTGCTATACAAATTATAATATAAATATTTGTGACATAATTTACATATGATGTAAAGACATAAAAGTTTATCTTCCAAACAAGGAAATCAGTTTTTTAAAAAAAGATGTATATTATTATTTAAGATTGAAAAATATACTTTTGAGATTTAATGTATAATTTTAAATAGTCCTTTTACAATACTATTATTTTAAAGATCATAATATGAGTGGTTAATATACAGTTAAATTAACTTTCTTTGTACTTTAAAGTAAGTATAATTTATTAAATAAGAAACTTGAATACTTCTTAAAAATGCGATATTATTTCAGAATAAAGACTGCTGTAAAATTTCCATATTACAGTAGTAGTAATGAACATCACATTTATAATACTTGCTACATAATTTACATACGATGTATTAATGCACAAAATTTAATGTTCTTATAATCATGAGAAAAGTTGTTTCCCAGTTATAAAAATCAATTATTTTTTTACATTATGAGATGCTTATTATTATATCACGAATGAATACAATACGATTAAGATTTAATATGAACTGCTATATTATAGAACTATTATAATAAAATATTACAGTTTCAATGCTTGGCACGTATTGAAGATGTACTTACTGGTGACAAGGAAATGTTCACTATATCTTTTAAAGGAAACCTAAATGTTTTGGCTTATATTTCACAAGCACACACACAGTTTTCAAGAAAACAATAATGCAAAGTCAATTGGTATTAATGTCACAGTCTCATATTTCAAATTTCCTAATACTGTGATTCAAAGCTGGCAACTGAAGGGTTAGTCCTCTGACCATCAGTTTAACAGTTCGTGAGTTTGAGTCCCATCCCAAATATGGATGCTTATAATGGTTTGGTATCCACACTACATTCCGGTAAAATAATTCTTCCAATGTATAAAAAAGAAAGTGGAATAACAAACTAACTATGCCAAACAACATTGTGGAAAAGTGCTTTTTCCATATTTGGAATTTATAGAACTCAGGGCTAAACATGCATCGTTCATTAAGTAACCAACATATGAATTATACAAATAATGATGTATTTTAATAAAAAAAATTTTAAATAAAAAGTGAGAGATTAAAATATTAAATTAATGTGTTCGATTTAATAATTAAGTTTAATATTTAATTTCTTGGTCTAATGATTTTGTAATATGTTGGTGAAATACCAAAATGAAATGAAATTTTGAATGTATAAACTTAAATCCTTTTTTGAGTATATGATTTAAATTCAGTTGTGGTATTTAAAGAATATATTTAGCATGGCACATATATGAATGTATTTAGATTCTAGTGAATTCCAACACTGTGATATTTCGTAATTACTCAGACTAGAGCTTATCGCATGTCAGGAGCCTGTATCAGTGCACGCTTGTTGACTTTCTCATCGCATTTGTGCACAAAGCATCGTTTGTTCGTAAATTGCTGCTGATTTATAATCTTATAACAGATATTTTATCCCTATTGCTGCGTTTTCTGAATGAAACTGACAAGAAGTTTACCCTACTACAAGAGTTCCAAATTGTCTAATATTGTAAAGAATAAACACTGCACGTTTTTTGTGAGCGTAATTATTGATACTGCAAAGTTGCGAGGATGAAATGTTATTTTACTGGGGGCTCCCTAGATGGAACGACCTATTTTATACAGGATGTTCTTCATTCTATTAATCAGTTTTAAATTCTAACTGCTGTACTAAATAATTAATCATTTTTGTCACAGTATTTCTTATCATTAAAATCCTATTTAAATTTCGTCTGATTATTGTTTAAAATTTATAAACACTGTAAAATTAGATAAAATTTAAATTACCTAAAAGCAATTTTTACATACTGATATTTTTAAAATACAATTCTCTCGAGATCTACAGCTTAAATGTAATTATTCACCACTACTAATTCTCTACATGAAGTGGGAATCAAATTTACGAGCTGTTGAATGTAATGTTAGAGCTTAAGTTATTTTACTATCACGTCAAAGTCTGTGACTTATCAATAAATAACTTGAAAGTTTTATAGACAATAAAAATTGTGTGACTCAAAAATTAATTATAATTAATATAACACAAAAAGTTTAATAAGATAAGTTAACATAAAAGGTTGTTACATAATAATCAAGACGAAAATAATAAACTAATTATCTTCGTTATTTTTTTATGCTTGCAGAATAGGTCTATTCTTAATTAAGCCTATTATAACACCTTCAGATTTATAAAGAGTCAGATTATAAAGAGAGGTATAACAAAATTTTAATTAATTCCTCTTGACGTAATAACTAACATGACCACCGATTATTTATGCATTATTTTCATTAAGACCATTTTGACAAGAACATGCCATAAAACTCCATCGTTAAAACAGTGCTGCCATTAAATAAAATTACCCGAAAAGAATAACATGCTTTACCTGCGATAACTGCAAAAATTGACTGTCTCTTGGCAAGGTCCAGATTGCGAATGGCGATATAATGAGGGCTTAAAGTGGTGTCTTAACTTTTTATCTAATTTGAAGTAGGGACGAAATCCTTCCCCACTATCAATACACCAAAATGTGCCATCAGAAGAAGGGTGATGTCTTGGAAGATACTCTAATTTTGCAAGAGAAATATTCCGTTTAGCTAGACGATGGATTTTTTCCTTTTTTATCTCTCAAGAGTGCAGGAACACCGTGTCCCGGAAACAGGAAAGAGACTGCGAGTAATAACTGTGCTCCTAATCCGGAGCCAACTCCAAAGTTAATCGTTTTCTCGGAGAGGCGTTTTGCTGAGCCAGCCATTCCAGAGACATAAATTTGCCTTTTACTCCGCAAACGGTGTTCGCTCCGAATAAATTAAAACCCTCCTGAATGCTGAGTTACCTTGCAGATCCTCCATTCATGGACACATACCTCCAGAGAATTTATAATAAGTTTCTCAAGGGATACGTGAGAGAATTCCGTTGATAATTAAGATAAAATAACAGAATTTTAATTTATATTTAACGATAAGGACAAGCCAAAAAAGGTTTTTATGTTATGAAACACAAGTTGATTTTTCTTTTTTTAGTATAAAAGCTAGAAGCTAAAATTGGAAAACACGCCTTATTAAGATATTAATAAACATATTTCGTTGACATAAGAATTATATTTTTAACGAATTGCGAATAATTTGATTTTCCAGAATTCACGTATTAATAAGGGGGCTGGGTGGTTTCGTATAATAATAATAATACAACTTACTTACATTATTATACATTTTCACAATATAATTCAATATAAATAATATTCGTTTATTGTAAATAACTGCATTGATAATGGTATAAATTATTCTTTACTGAATTACACCAAGGAATAATGGTTTGTTTTGCACTCTTTACAATAGAACTAAAAATATCAAATACTTCAGTTTTATTTTAAAAAATACAAATTATTGAATATTATATTTGCACAGTTACTCATAAGAGAATTTTATAAAATAGAAATGGTCCTTGAATATAAAACTTTCTACAATTCCTTTACTGATTTTTATATAAAATAAAAAATAGATTCATAATCAAGACATTTGTAAAGCAAAGTATGTACATCTTGTTTATTAACCATAAAGCGCTTCCGTCCGAGTCAAGATCATGATTACATCACTTTATTACCATTCTCAGTGATTCAAATTATCCATGAGATTAGATAACATTTCATTTACGTCACATCGTATTGAGAGGACGTCGTAAATCCGACTTGTCGACGAATCTGCTGCCTGCTTTCAATTCTCATTCTTCAAGTGGCCACAAACAAGGCAAAATTCACTATCGAATATTGTCGAAGTTCATTTTGTAAATGAAACGATTTATTATATAAAGATATAAGCAACGACTTAAGAAGCTATTATACATTCATTCAAACCCTTAATGCATTGACAGTAGAACAGAAGGGAAAGCAAAACGAAAAAAAACAAAACATTTTATTATTAATTTTATTATTGATTTAAATCGACAAGGAAGATTTAAATTTTTTTTAAATTTCATTGTTATATTTATTTATAATCCCAAATATGCATCATGTTTAATTCATTAATACTTTTAAGACTTTTAAATGTTTATTGTATATTGTATATTTCATTTAGATATGTTATTTATTCTACTCACACACACACAGAAATCAATCACCATTAGGTAATGGAAAGGATTCGAGGGTTATTGATAGTCATATTACACAAGCAGGGAATAATACACCCCATCCATTTATTATTGATATGAATTATCAATAAAATTATTTTAGGTTGAAAATAGAATCCACCTGTAACTTAACGTAAATAAAGACGAACAAATACCGAAACCATATGATTTTACTTATTTTTTTCATGTGAAAAGTACAATTATATTACTAACATTTGTTATTTAGATATGGATTTGGTAAAAGTGAACATTTGTTTTAGGTCAATTAAGCAATAAAGGACTAATAAAATAATCGATGATGCATCAGAATAACAAACACAAGCATGAAAAATGGCTAAGAATGTTTCATCGTAATCATGAAAAATGGTTCATCATAGCTTAATGGTAAAATAACGCTCCTCAGTATGGTAGCAACTAGGTTCTGCCCCAGATACTTTTGAGTAACGGGTAAGTTACAATGTATTTATTTTTTTGACTTAACCATAGTATACGTGATACAGTGGATTTGACAATGTTGTCATCATTTGGCGAAATTTGTCTGCGATATTTAATTGGTGGTTTGACGAGATTCGGAGGGTTGTTGCTGTTTTAACTAATCTGCATTTGAAAATCATGTGATTTTGTAATAGTGAGCTTGATATTTATAAACTTATGAGTTTAAAAATATCTGAATATTAAAACATTTTTCATTCTAAGTTTACTATTTTCTTTATTTTTGCTTATGCCAATTCTTAAAGACAATTGCAAAAACGCCATTTCGTTGTTGGAACATTTTGGCAACAAGTATCAACACATACATTCGCCATTGGCAAAATTTTTAAAAATCGCTCCAAACATGTGACATATAATGATTTTACCATTCTTTTTGCATGCACAGTTAATAATCTGCTTTTTATGGTATCCCGATTTTTTCCCTTTTTGTCCCGTGTACAGCCCACAATTTATAAAAATATTTAGAAACTTTGAACTATATTAATTTTTTTAAATTACGATTCAAATTCAGTCAGTGAAATTGCTATTATGTTAGTTGCTCCTTGGATTATGTTCCCCCAGACTTATGAAAACTATGTAGCGTAGAAAAAATTTCGACAAAGTATAGAAATAGATGAAAACCAAGAAATTGAAACTATTAGGCTTTGAAACTGATAGCAAAAATATTAAACGATTATAACAATCAAAACCAGAATTGCAGAGATGATTGAAAATTTGGCTTGCTTTTGTTTTGTTTATCGATCTAACATTATTTTTTATTCACGTCATCTGATTTGAGTGTGTCTGCTTTTAAAGTGGATTCCGAATCACTAATAACACTCACTCTCGAAATGGGGTTCGAATCTACAACCTTCGATTATGAGAGTTGTACAAATCACAACTCTTATCTCAGTGAGATTTCATAGCCATTAAGACTGATATAAATATTAGCTAAAATTCTTGACTGACCAATTCACAGTACAAGATAATATGATCATTATAACTTTCATTTGTTTGACGAATAAAATATCTTAATAAGTTTATAATATTTTTAACTATTGCCATCATATAAGTATTGAAATATATCTATGATGAATACGAAAGCCTCAAATTATAATTTTCTGTTAGTTAAACCATAAAAAGAGTGTACAATTGAAAATAACTGTGTTCAAATTTTAGACAAATTATAACCAAAAAGTTTTTTTGCTAAGAAGTACTTTTAAAACTTTTAAAATCCATAAAATTAAGTTTCTTTAACAATAAAGAAAGAGAGCGTGATTATACAAAATCCGGTATTTCAATTGGCTATTAAGTCACAACACACAATTGTTATATCAATCATTTGTAGTCAGTTTTGAAAAAATAGTGTGAATTTTTGATATCTTCCACCAATGTCTGTACCAAGATAGTTTCACTTTGTTTTCATGGTAAATAGCCTTTTCCGCAAGGAAAGGTCGTGGGTTCCATCTTAGCTACAATTGAACAACAAGAAATACGAGTTGCGTTTCTATTTTGTTCAATCACATCTATTTAAATGAACGATTCGAATTTTCAAATTATTTTTCGGTCCACTCAGGTGATATAAAAAATTCTTTTGGGCGATTTTATTATTTTGATGATTAATAACACATAGACAGTTTAAAAACTGAAGCCAAAACTTTGCCTGAAAGATATCATGCAAAGTTCCTTTCCTAAACTTAATCAAAGAACCAAATATCTTTATATTTAATATTTCTTTAACATGCAAAAACTTTCGTAACAAAATTTTTCGACATGTATCGCATTGTTTAGCTTGCGAATATACGAAACAGATACCTTTTACCACAAAGTGGTACGTCTCCTTAGATTAAATTTTTTAAAATTTTAAAAAGTGTGAACTGTCAGAAATTAAAATATATATTTATATATATATAGGCTAATATTAATATAGCTATAAGAAAATTTTACTCATTATTTTACAGCGTATAATGAATCTAAGTTTTCACTCTAATAAAAAGAATTCAATTAATAACTCTATTATCTGAAATTATTCAGTTTTAGATAATTCAATTGTCTGAGAAATAGGAATTTTTGTATAAATGTAAACGAAATGTTTTTTATTTTAAATTTGTCATAGTTGTGAAGAATAGGAACAATGTATTAAAAAGATTCATCATATTGAAAAAAACTTATAATTTAGATACAAAAAAATATTTAATATTACTTTCTGGAAAATTTAACTTGATTTTTATTAAAATTTTAATAATTGAAACTTCTGTATACTCATGTGAGCACACCCAAAAGTTTCTCAATTAAAATTCTCAGAAATTTATAAAAATTTTTATTTTTATAAAAGTCATAGTTTATGAATTATGATAGTAAAATATATGCAGGTATTTCTTATATTTATATATTTTTAATCATTCCTAGAAATTAATATATACATATTAATATTTTTAATTTTAAATTTTTAAACCATTCCGCAAATAAATTTTTTAATTTTCTTGACTTTTTAAAAAAATATTATCTATATTAATTATTTTATCTCATGCACAATCTTATACAAATATATTAATTTTTTAAAAAAGAATTAGTTACTGATATAATTTATTGTAATATAAATTTAATATACAATTCAAATTTTTTAAATTTTGAGAAAATAATATATTATTCAAAGCATTGTTCAGTTTTATATGATTAAAATTAATTTAACAATGATTTCTGAAATATCTCTCAAAAAAGATTTAGTTATATATGATTTAGCTTCATAAATTTTGCTAACATTTTATAAATATTAAATCGAAATTTACGAAGATGGAAATGCAAGGCTAAATAAAAAAGCTGGCTGACCAGTTGGTAAATAAACTTGAAAAACTTAAAATTTCCAAGTTTATTTTAATTTCAATTTTTTAATTATTCTAAATTTTTCAGGCTTGGTATAATTCCAGGTCTAAAATTTTCAGAGTGAAAACTACTCACAAATTTAATTACCAGTCTAATTCAGTTTTGAGATAGGTCAAGGTTGACAAGCACTTTCTTTTGGAATAAGTTTTCTCTGAAATTTTAATGCTTGGTTATCAAAAATTTTTAAAATAAAGTTTAACACAAATTTTAAAATTGTAGTTTTCGCAATTTTCCACATTTTGATTATTTTAAGCTTCCATTTAAATGTTGCTTCTAACACAATGACGTATACTTTGCCAAAAGAAAAATTCAATTTCAGGATCATTGAGTTTTATAAATTAAAATCCTTGCTGTTAGAATAATAACTGAAATTTGAGTTAAACTTAAATTTATAATTTAAGTTAAACTTAAATTAATAATGAAATTGAATTTTAGTTTCGTAAATTCGTATCTGTATTATTATCTTAAAATTTTTTGACATAAGTTTTAGAGCATACAGCATCGATTCCAGGACTATAGTTTATTAGGTCATATATTACTGTTTCTGTTAGTCGGGTTTGTTTGCATTTTTGCACATGATAGTTAGACTAGGGCAATTTTTTAAATAAGATCAAAATAATTATAAACATCCAAGTACGAGATAAAAATCAAGCCCAAACGTGTTAAACCGAAAGCCAGAGCGTTACCACTCAGCAACCAGTACAGCTTTATTAATCGGGAACCCTTGATTATAAGTAATAGATTTATTCTAAGGAAAGAGCAAATATAGTTTTAAAACTTGTATTATCATGTTTTCTCGAGACGATGTCAACGGAAAAACATGATACTGTGTAATGTCATGTTTTTTCACTTTGTGTCCTTGCTGCTGGAGTCGATTGGGATTATATGATTATCTAGAAGCTATAAATCAATTGGTTATAAGAAAATTCCTTGATATGGTTTTAAAAATTGCTATTTTATGGTTTGTTGGGACGATAATTTGTTGCTCACTACCATAGCTTGTATGAGTCAGCCACAATTCCATGAATATATTAAGAGTAGATGAATATATTAATGATTGCTTCTAATAAAGATTATTGGCATGATCACGAAAGTTGTAGCATCACAACTTGTCGAGATAGAGGCATAACTTTCCATGTCAGAACTACTCAGATTGGCTGGAACTTGTGAGAATCTCAAGAATAAGGAATAATGTTAATTCTAATGATTGTTCATAGCATGGTTTTAAAATTACAACACTGTGGCTTATCACACAGAGCAGAGATTTATTAACTGTGGAGGATAAGTATATTGCTCCATTTATTGCTGTTTGATATCCCATATCTATTGAATGCGTATCACAGTTGATTTTAATGAATATTCTTTCCATGGTTTTAAAAATTGCAGTATCGTAAATTATTGGTGCCATGATTTACTGATCCATGTCATTGTCTTGATAGATTTTATGGGGAATCATGATCAGTTCTAATGAAGATTGACATAATATTAAAATCTACAACATCATAACTTACTGTTATAATTGTACTCTATGAAATGTTGAAAAATACATGTCCAAGTACGATTTTTATATTTATGTTTGAATTGAATGACATGAGTTTGAATGTTTTCTTCTTGTCATTTACATGTAATTCAAAAGATATCATGCATGACTACAAGATTTTTCTCGCCATATTTAACAGTCGACTTATTACATTTTAAAATGGGTTTTTCAAACACATAAATATTTCATACTATATATTCCGAAAGTTTTAAAATAAAGGAGAACTGTTTTTTAGCTCATATATTTTATATAGTCGCAAAAGATAGATTATAAAAAATAGATCATATCTATATTTAAATAAGAAAGAATGCTATAAGATAGGATGTTATTATAAATAAATCATGCAAACTGATCATATTTTCAAACTACACTTAAATTCACTTTTAAATTTTTAATATTTTTGCATCTTCTCTTACTCTATTGTACTATCTTTATCATAATCCTCCCATATTTGTTACTATAAACTGATAAAAATTATGCTCTATATAAAAAAGCAGTTAGACAATAAAAATGCCAAGAATACAAGATTTTTAGTTTGAATTTATCAATTCCTTTTTTTGCAACTGATGAAGAAAATATTATTTTTATATCATAACTAATGCTTTCATTGCTTATTCTAACTAAGCTTTTCAGAGAGAAAAATATCAACTTCTATTCTATCTCTCCTTTGAAAACCTTGAAATAGATATCAGCTTTCTACTTGCATTCCTATTTCCAGATATATGTTTGTTCCACTATTTCCTCCTAATGTTCAATGAATATATCTTTACATCTTTTGAAAAGTCTTCCAGATAAATAATCCACAACAAATATTTAAAAAAATGCTTTACATTATATTCACCTGTTAGATTATCTACTAAACAGAGTCACCTTAATCAAACAGTTGTCAGCAGTGTCTCATAGACTCAAGCAGTGGTCTTTTGGTGAAACCATGCTTTTTATAGGAGACGATCCCAGCTAAGTTCCTAGCTGTATTAGAACAATAGATATAGATACTGGATTTTTTACTTTTTGACTTCATATTTATCGAAGTGAATTTTTAAAACATTTTGAAGTACTTGCTATTGTTGTGATTGAGTACATTTTTCTATTAGAGTTCATCCCAGAAATCAAACTGCTTAGTAGATTTCAGGCTATCTAATAAGTATTGATAACTTTTACAATAGTGTTGTACATTAGATGTTTGAAGCTGCTAGAAAAAGTCAAATTTTAAATCACAAACAGTTTTATATGATTTGGTCCAATAAATAGCAATGATTTGATTCGAGGGAAATTATATCATTGAACATTTCAAAATATTTCACATATTCTCAGAGAAATGCTCGTTCACACGTTTATTCCTCATTAAGAATATTTACAGTTACCAACATCATTCGCCACGATGTTCCTGATGTAATTAGTCCTCTTGTGCAAAAAATGACGATTGAGTGAAAAACGAACCAAACTGCCATGATGGCATTTGATTGGTTAAAGCTGTTACATTCAATTCAATGGCTAGAGGTTATGATTTTCCCTTAAACCATGATTCCTTTGATTCAGAATCCATTTTAAGTTCTAAATCCCAGTCCATTTTGACCTCGGTGAGCAAAAAATTACCTTAGAATGACAGACAAACAGATATTAACATCATTTACACGTTATAAGAAATATTCTCATCTTCATAGCAATCTATCTTTATTGCGATTAGATTTCGTTTTACTTTAGGAGGGAAAACTTGCTCTTATAGTATTTTAATTTTGGTTCATTATTTTATGGCTTACCTTTTATTAGAGCAATATGATATTTATAATACTCTTGAATAAAATTTTTTCTACAATGAAATTATACAAATAAACAATGAATACTTTGGTTAATT
>CM075858.1:63418639-63488639 GCA_037975125.1 Latrodectus hesperus
GCGTCGCAACCGTGTGAAACTCGATTTTCGCAGAGTAACGAAGGAGGGGCAGACTGTCTTTATTAAGTGAAGCCCAGAGATGCTCTATTTGTCCCGAAAGCTGTCCTTAGACGAGTGTGTAAAAAAATCCGAATGGTTAAAAAAGAGAGCAAAGGAAAAAAGGAATGGTATTTGCATCCAGAGAAAAACAAAAGAGTCGGCCATCGAGTTGTTTCCGGTTCCAAACGCTTCCACCCCTTAAGATTTCATTTCTTTTCTTCGAAGACGTTCGTTGATACATAGGGGGTTGAGAAGATTCATTCTGAAGCCTCTTCATGTGTTCTTTCTTTTTTTTTCGAGCGTCACTCACAATCGGAATTCATTGTAGCGATACTTTATAAGGCTTGAGTGTTTCAATAAAGAGTAGAGTCTTTTCTTCGAAACTTTTATTAGACATTCTGTATTCGTATTTTATTTACTAGCCTTTACTGGATTGAAACATAGTTTAATTCATCTGCTTGGCTTTCGCTTCAGAGAGTCTAAACATATCTGAAATTCTTCAACTTTTTTCATTTTTTTAAAAACATGCAATAATTTTCGATTCCCTTATTTAAGTAAAAAGCACAAATATGTTTACGATTTCGCAAATAAGATTGTTGTTAGGTTAAAAACTAAGAATAATCAGTAAAAAATTTTAATTTCTAAATAAATAATAATGAAATGATTATTAAACACATTTTACACAACTGTATTTCGTCTTTAATCTGCAGCCATTTCTTTCACATCAGTTATCAAATAGTATAAAATTTCTCTGTTATGTTTTCGATCTAAATTATCTTGTTTTTCTCTTTATAGTTAACCAGAATCTGATTAGTTGTTTATCAGAAATGTTGTAAAATAAGTAAACTTTACAACTGTATGTAATACTATAATATTTTGCGTTATTTTAAAACTAAAGTTCCTGCACTTCCAATTGAACTGGTAAATCTCCTAAAGTTAGGTAGCATAAGTAGAAAAGAACCACCCCACCCGAAGGTATACGGTAAAATGACCAATCGCGGAAGCAATCCCGCCAGTGAGAACATATGCAGCCAAGTGGCCGGTACGCCCGGCTACCATACCGAAAAGTCACACACAACGAAGGGATGATGTCAGGTGACAAACCACCAAATAAGCTCAGACACCACCTAGGTATCCCCCGCCGAACGGAAACCACCATCCTGCGGTCCACCAAAACCAATTCCAACCGAAGACAAGAGGGACTCTGGCCTTTATTAAGTAACAAAGTGAAAAGACAAACCATGTCTGAGAAAAAGAAAATACAGAGAAACAAGTATACCACAAAGTACACCCATCACAAATTACAGAGTGGGTTTGTCTAGGACAACAATACTAAAATTAATTAAGTGTTCTTATATTAAATACAAAGTAGTTACAAAATTTTCAACTAACATAAGTGTTTTTTCTTATATTAAGTGTTATTTCAACTACATGTTTTAGCCGTCTGAAATTGTATTTTGTAATATTATCTTCACGATTTCTTTTATGGCTTTCGGAAATCCTATACGGTTTAATAGTTTAGAGATTTTTTATTAATTTTTACTGTATTCTTATACCATGCAGAGCTGGCGTATAATATAATTTTCTCTATAGTAGTATTGTAAATTAGTTTAACTATTTTCTGTTTAAGGCCCCACGTTGCTCTAGATACTCTGATCAATTTATTTGTAAAGTTAAAGACTTTTTCTTGAGTAATGTTTAAGTAGTCTAACCAGTTTAATCTTGAATCTAATGTTATTCCAAGATGCTTTATATTTATCTTGTAATTAATGTTGTGGCCTTGAATGTGTATTGTCGGTCTTCTGCTTATGTCTTTTCTAATTGTAAAGATTCTATAAGTGCTCTTATTTGTGTTAAATTTTAATTTCTATTTATCTATCCATTCTTCAATGATTTTAATGGGTTTTACCGCTTGACTTGTGAATCTATAATATGCTTTGTCCGTCAACAACAAAACTATGTCGTCAGTATGATCTTGACAGTAAGCTTCAGTGCCAAAGTCTTGTATTAATAGTTCATTTACTACAACATTTCACTATGTTGGTCCTAAAGAGGAGCCCTGTGGATATCATACCTTTTCTCGTTGCCTTTATAATCCATATACGTTCTATTTTCCATGAATGATATTAGACCCTTATGTATATTTCTCTTAAGTTTATATTTACTTAATATTTCGATTACATCTTTCCATATGATAGAATTGAATGCATTCTTTATGTCCAACGCGAAATAAGACATGTAGTATATAATTTCTTCTGTTTATTTTCTATAATTAGAGGGGTAATGGCTTAACTAGCATCTTTTATATTCCTATTTTTTATAAATCCAAATTGCTTATGGCTTATTATAAGATTTTTTTCCAAGTGGTGCATAAATCTATCTATCAATATTTTATCGAGTAATTTACCGCTTGTCGGAAGAAGACAGATCGGACTATATGTGTCCCTTAAGTCTTTTCCTTTCTTAGGGATTAAAACAATTTTAGATTTCTTCCAAATCTTAGGGAATGTTCAATGTAAGAAGCATTTATTCATCAAATTTACAAAAAATAATACAAAATTGTAGATCATCAACAATTTATTACCAAACTCTACCTTCCGTATTGACATAGGTGGAAAAAAACGCGTGCAGTGGACATATATCTGTGCGCAAGTTCAGATATTGTTACGTCACGAGAGAAAATCACCGGTTAGTATTATAAATGACATTTTAGATCAGAATTATTGGTAAATGTTGCTCGTGTCATCTGTTCTTCATTTGATGTGTTTCATCATTTAACTATGTTGGAACTAACGCAAAACCTAGTTTCCACATAGATGTTTTCTTTTTCATATTCATGTGTGAGAAACTTCGTTCAGTACTTAACTGCTGCTGCTCTACAACTTTGTAACATACTTTTTTTCTTGAATCTCATTTTATTTTTGAGACTTGATCATTACTTTCCAATATTCTTTTTTACATTAAAATATTTACTGATACAAGATTATATAAATCTTATTGGACACCATGTGTCTACACGGAAGCGAAAAATATTATGTTTGAAAAAAATTTGTTTCTATTATTTTACAACTTAAGGTTTCATTTGCATATTTAGTCTTTTACACGTATTAGAAAAATGTATATAAGCATTTTTGTGAAAAATATTATTTATATGAACTGCTTATGTGATATCATTTTTATTTTAAGCTGTCATTTTCTTTTTCCTTTTTCTTTGTTACTTTATATATTCAGAAACGAAATTTGAAAGCACAAAATATAGTTTTGATCATGCATTAGATATTTTATGATTTTTTATCTAAAAAACTGTTAAACGAGATAGACAATTTGAAAAAATCACAAATAAATTGCACAAATATTTCACATCTCTGAAAGTAATCGTAAAACTTTATTTAAAAAAAATATTTTAAAGAACAAAATATTTTTTAATTTTAAGATCAAATGATTTTTTTTAAAACAAGAAAAATTATTCAAAATCGAAAATATTTTCCCTACCTATTATCCTATAAAACAGAAAAAAATAGATTATCATAAGACCTAAGAATATTATTCTTTTTCAAGTATATTGGTAAATTTTATACTTACACGGTAAACAGATTCTGCCATATACTAAGGAATCATCTTCAATACATTAGAACAAAAAGAATGTATTAATGTAAAAAATGGGAGAAAATTCCTGACTACAGGAAGTGAACATTTCCTCGATTCCTGTTTTGACAGTTTATCCTCCAGAATTGTCATCGGTATCAGAGGGTAGTGCGGAAGATATCAAAGGCAGAGCTAAAGGGACCTCTCCAATAAGCCACCACATTCTCTTTTCCCTGATATGGTTTTTTCGATTGAACAAAAGGGTCCTGGAGGGGGCGTTCTTACATCTTCCTTTTCAATTTGCTTGCTTTTCTTTTTTCTTTGTTTCTATTATCTCTTCTTTGTCCTTTGTCTTTGGTAATGGACCGAACATTCCGTCCTTGTATATCTCGGTCATTTCTTGGCTCCGATCAAACAATAAGAAGGGGGAAGTGATGGGTGTTACTTACCCCATGCCCTTACATATTTTTTCTTTTTTTTATTCTAACCACATATTTTTTTGCAGATAGGAAAATCTCGTAGAAATTATTTTTTAGTGCCACTTTTGGGAAATAAACATTCCGAGAAGTTAATATTTTTAATAATAAGAAGAAGTTTATATTTTTAATAATAAGAATATATTAACAATAAGAAGGGGGAAGGGATGGGTGTTACTTACCCCATGCCCTTACATATTTTTTTTTTTTATCCTAACCTCATATTTTTTTGCAGATAGGAAAATCTCGTAGAAATTGTTTTTCAGTGCCACTTTTGGGAAATAAACATTCTGAGAAGTTTATATTTTTGGATTTAAAAATTCATTGCACTTGAATGGTATACTTATTAAAAAATGTTTGAGTTTTGAAACAAATAAATTTTTTATATAAATGTTATAATTTTTTTTCTTTTTCAAAATTTGATATTGTATAGTATATATAAGCAATACTAAATTTTAACTAAATTGAAATGATAGAATAAGTTCATCATAAATACAATCTATTTACTACAGTACACAATTTGTGAATATTTCCTTTTTAAAAAAATTAAGTTATTATTATTATTAAAATGAGGGAAGTCCCATACATTGAAAACAATAGCTGGATTAAAATTTAAGCATCTGCGAGTATAGTATAGCATAGCATAGTATAACATAGTATAGTATAGGATAGGATAAGATATAAAGCACACAGAGCATTAAAATAGTGGAAAATATAATTCTTTTATAAGGCATTTTACATATTTGAGTCAATGTTTTTCGTTTAAACATATGCGTATTTCCTTTCAGTAGTATTTTTTATAGTTTTAGTGGGTTGAGTATTCACGTACTATTATGCTGAAAATCCGGAAATCTCCCAAATAACCACTTTGAAACTCATGTATGAATAAAGTGCAGTACTTATCTCTTGTTGTCCAACAAACTTCTTTAATCGAACCCAAGAGTTTTCTCTCCGAAAGGCTTGATCTAACCACAAGGTTACAGTTAGCACGTTTTTATTTCAATTTCGTGAAAAATCACTGATATTTAAATTTTTTTTAAATTTCGTATCAATACTTGACTTTTATGATTTTATATCATAGTCTACCACACATGTATTACTTAGTCTACTCATACATAAGCTCAAAAACTAAATATTTTTTCCGGTATATCTCTAAATTTTGCACAATGTCAGGTGTACACGAAATACTAAGCAAAGTATACTTAATTCCATACTTACTAACATAACATATTGTGTTCCAGTGGGTACTTGGACACTATGATATCTATGGAAACGAGCAGGCAGACTTCTTCGCTGAAAGGGGAGCAGGACTTCTCCAGCCAAAGCACACAGAGATTCCTACCACACAATCAAGCTACACCTAAAACAAGTTCTTAAAAGAATTCAAGCTTCTAAACATCAAGAAAACATAAAACAAGTGGTGGAAAGACGACCTTCTGAATATCCCTGATGGTCCACGCCGTGAAGGTGTGACAGACTCCTGATGGGTCACGAATGTCTGGCTGAACACTTGCACCGCATTGGCATCTTAAATTCACTCGACTGTCCGCTCTGCAACATGGCAGAGCCCATGAATAGGACTCACTTCCACCGCTGTGCTGCACTGCATGGCAGCTCTGAATCATCGCTTTATTGGCAAGTCCGAGAACTTTTCGGCAAATGACTCCGGTCATCTTGTTAACGTTTCTGTACTGTATTCACCTGTCCTGCCTTCGTCTCATGTCTATTTTGTGATTTTTCAAGTGTTTTTTTGTGGTATTCCTTATATTTGCCTTACCATTGGAAATTAAAAAATGTTTACAAACATCGGCATTTCTTACATCTGTGAGTAGATTTAGTTCATAATGTGCAAAAATATTTTTATCCTATACTCTCAAGAAATGTATAAATCTCGAACATATATTGCCTTAAGCTAAAAGAGAATGAAAATGAAAAGAAAAAAATCAATGAAAATGATTTCAATGTCAAACTTGTGGTTGAATTGTTAATGCTGTGGTTTTCAGCTCAATATTTTACGGGTTTGATTTCCACTTTAGCAATGGGTGTTTTGAATCGTTCGAAATCTTTGCACAAAAAATGGTTGAAGAATAATAACAAACCAAATAGTTGCTATCAGAGCAAATATTTGAAATGTGATGTATCAGTTTTCTCACATATGTATTTACTATATTCCCTGTACTAAATGATAACTACGAAAGTATTACACTGGACATAGTATTTATAAACTGAAGAAAATTTTTGTCAATTTTCTTATTGCTTGCCTTAATTTCTATTTGTCACGTGTGGCTTGTAGTATCATTTTTTGTGCTATAGATACCGATCTTAATCTACTCATATCAGGATATGAAATAATTTATATATTACAATAAAAGCAATTTTCCAATTTGCACTTTATGCATTATAAATAAAGAAAAGTAAATTTTGTAATTATTTAATTTTTTACCAAATGTTTTACTACGATAAGTGCAACAGAGAAAATTTTAATATCATTCTTTATTTCAATGTCATGCTCATGCTCTGATGAATCTGTTCATTCTTATTTCGTATGAATATAAAGCAACACTCACAGCAATAAAATTATTTTAATTCCATTTTATCCTTTATTTTAATTTAAAAATATTAATAATTTCACATACCCATGTAATTTATATAAGTAGAATTATATGTTATTAAAATCAATTATTTAAAATGTTATATTAAATTTCAAGTTACTGCTCAATTAAAATTTACATACAATAAAAAATTTGTGTACAGTTTATCTTTAGCATTAATTCATTTCTTTACATTTCGATAATGGGACGAAATTTAACGAATGAAATATTTAAACAATAGAGCAAACGTCATGATAAGACCGATGCTTCATTTGTCTTTGGTTTCCTCTACTTTACATTTTTTTCAAACAGTTTTTAGCAGAATTGAAAAGCTAAGCAACTTAAAACGAAAACTGCATAAATATAAAAAGAGTCAGCATTGGTATTTTCATATTATATCATGGAACAACAAACCCTGGTGAAAACGTAAAATAGACATTTTGAAAAGTGTATTTGAAACTCGGAGAGAACATTTTGTATACAAGAAAAACAAAAACAGGGCGCCATAAAAGTAGAAACTGATTTTTGAAAAACTCGATTCCCCTCTACCCCCTTTGGAATTCCGGGAATGACCGGAAACATGCGTCTGCAAATAAAATCCAGGAACCCGCGTTATGAATCGTAAAATTTCGTTGCTTCGCCCTCGTTTAAAGAAAAACGGCTTTTGGCGCAAAGGGGGAAAAAAGTGCTAGGAGAATGTAGTCTATCGTAAACAAACGGAAAAAACCGTTTTCTCGAGGAAAAGCTTGGACGTGATCTGACTACTTTCCCCCTTTCGTCATCCCCTCGTGGGTAGATAGTGGCTCCACCTTCCTCCACCCTTCGACCTCCCACGAGATTCGGATTCGTGTCTAGAGGTATAAAATCAGAAATGAAAAGAGAGTCGGACCTCAGATTTATGGGCGACAAGTCCGCCGCTTCAACATAATACATTTAGACTCGCGCAAAAATAAAGTAAAAAAAATGTGTAGGGGAAGGGGCGAATACAAAAATGTAATCTGAGGGTTGTCATGAAATAGAGACATCAGGGAATGATATCTTGATTTATCAACAAAACAAGGAGAAATGACTGTCAAGAAAATGATATGGTGTTTCTTGGTTTATTTAATTTCATGGCAAAGGGGAAAACGGTGACGTTTTGGATTTTCGATCCAATATGATTCATTTTGCAATGTAGAATAAGGATTCTGTTGGCGTTGATATAAAAAGCTATATATGATGACATATTCTTGTATTTTCAGAAAAGAGTATTTGTTATTCTATAAATCGATTCAGATGAAGTTTTTCATGTTCTAGTAAGTACATATTAAAGATCTGGCACAGAAGAAGCGGCAAAATTTGATTTTTAAGTAATATTTAGGAATAAAATTTTGCTACTTCTATCTATCTTTATTTCTGGATATCATTTAAGGTTTGATACCAAACTAATCTCAATAATACTTAGATTGATTTTATGTCAAACCTAAATGATAGTCAAGAATTATAATGTATTGTTTAAATAACTTGGCTTAAAAATGTATTGTTTTAATTAAATAGAATAAAATAATAATTAGATAGATAATAAAATAGAAGTAAAAAAATTTTATCCCTTGATTATTTAAGAACAAAATTTCTTATTACTATTTAATTATTTCCTAATATTATTCTTTTTAATTATATTATTGTTATTTAAATAATATATAATACTTAGGCAATTCCTTATTTTTAAATAATATGCTTCAAAATATATTTCATTGCTTTTATTCTATTATCTCTTAATTTTATTTTCGCCTAATTTTGTTATTTCTTAAAATATTATTAAAAATTAACAATAAAACTTTAGATTGGGTATTAATACTTAGAAATAACGTAATATTAATTTAAATAGTTCTTAACTTAAGAATGAATGTTTTTTTAAAGTTCAAATTTTATAAGTAATACTTATAAAATTTGAACTTTAAAAAACATTCATTCTTAAGTTAAGAACTATTTAAATTAATATTTTTTAATTTAAATTAATATTTTCCAAAATTTAAGTAGTACTTAAATTTTGGATTTAAGTAATACTCAAAGCTAAAATTTATGATAAATACTTATGAAATGATAAAATACTTAATAAAAATAATACTAATGACTTCTTTTAGTTAATTAATTTTTATAATTACATAAAAATAAATTAAAATGCCGAAAATCACAAAATGAATAAATGTAGAATAGATGAGTATTTTTGTGAGGAATCTAATTTTTAATTGTATATAAACATTTGCTTTAATTTTTACAACCTTGCAACATATGCATCAGATCCAAATATTTTCTATTAAAAAGGTGGTAAAAAGTTGAGAAACTTTTATATACCTTGAGGCACGGTTGGTATAAAAAAGTAAATTATCTATTTCAATGTATGTCTTAATAGAAAAATTCAAATCAAAATGAATTAATTTTAAAATACAGAAATGAATTAACTAATCAGCCGATCTTATAGTATTTCAAAAAACGAGAAAAACGTGAAAATATTCTCTATTATTAATTGTTCTTAGAATTTCGTGTAAATTTACATTTTTTTCAGCAACAATGGGCCATTGTCGACGATCTAGGACACAATACAAGAAATATCGGTAAACAATGCTAAATTTTTAATCATAGTTATTATTATATATATTTCCATTCGATACTCTTAGATGGATTTTAAAGATAAGACTATGCTCACAGAAAGTTTTGAGTTCGATTCAGGCACTACAGAAAAATAAGAGATAGGTTTCTATTTCTGTTTCTGCATCAACCTTTTTCGGGATGTTTAATGAAGAATATCTCATGTTTATGTTTCCTTAATGTATATTGCCCACATTATCAGTGAAATTACTGATATGTGAAATCACTGATAATGGGCAATATACATAATGAGCATTAATGTATATTGCCCATTATCAGTTATCACTACCAAATGAGATATTCTGTGGTAGATTTTTTACCACTTGGGCCATTACCACTAGGATACGATACATGCTCTCTTGCATAACATATATAAATATATATTAGAAAGCTTATCGTGCCATAGTGGTACGGGCCATCCATTTTGCAGTAAGCAATCCCAGGTTTGAGAGGAACCACTATTTAACATATGGAATGAGATATTATCCCCAACATTCAACAATTACATGTCTGTCGAGTTGAGTGATTAGGATATTTCCCTCCCTTAAGAGAGGCGAATAAGGGCCGTTATCTGTCAAAAACTGTAAGATGCACGTTCAAGTTCCTTATAACAGATGTCGGTTGTTAGGCTATCAGCTACACTGTGTCGAATATTAAATACTGGGATCAAATGAAAATATAAAATACAATGTGATTAAATGGATAATTGTTTCTGGGCCTAAATTATTTTTGATTTTATTTCACGGCAAAAATTATATTTTTCCCAAAAAAATTAGAATTATTCAAATAAATAATATATAAATATTAGATATATTTGCATTATATTTTTTAACTTATCTGTAATTTACTTATCGATCACGCTATTCAAATGCATTAATATTACACAATCAAATATAGTAATTCAATACGAATATAAGTTTCATTTTAATTTCATCTTTCATAATAATTTTATAATTTTAATATATTTAGATCTAAAAGAACGCTATGAATTCATAAACCTTTTTAATATTTATGCTTTTAATAAAGCTTCATTTGGTTTGATTATCCTTATTGAATTAATTTTTTACCTATATATATGTACAGTACCTATATATAGATGTCTGTATATATAGTTCTGCATTTACAGTTGATGGTTATTTATTAACAATACCAATTAAAATTATTTTCGAAAGAAATATGATACAACCATTAACCTGACAGATGCCACATATCCCTAACTTTAATTTAATTTATTATTACTTAATATTTTTTATTTTGAATTAAATATATAAAAAGAGCTTTATAAACTAAGCAAATTTAATTAATATTATTTAATGCATTTAAAATGTTTATTCTTAATTTTTTTACATATAGTGTTAAGAAAATTCAGTACATCAATTAAATATTAATTCTCAGTAAGTAATACCTATTTATACAGATATATGTGTATAGTATAAATGTTTAATGAATTTGGAAATAATTTTTTATTTTGTATTTAAATATTTAATTTTATTTTAAATAAAGGATATTTTAGGAACTTTATTTATTTGGTTTATATATTTACCTTTTCCCATGCATTATAAACATTTTTTATGATTTCTTTTAATTATTTCATTTAATTTTTGTAAATATATATCTTAATTTATGTTTGTGATTTTATCTTAAAAAATAAAAAAGGATTTTTTCATCTCATCTTAATTATTAATTTATAATTATTTTTGTATTTTACACATTTAATACATTATATATTATCATTTCTATATTCAAAAGATTGTTTTTATCCTGTTGATAAAAGTTATTATATTAAGTTATTATTGACTTTATCAATGATAATAAAGTTATATTTGAAAATACATAATATTGTTATCTTTTTAATTATTTATTTTTAAGCTAAAAGTAAAAGCTATTCATAACGTAGTACTATTTAAATACATCATTAAGTGTGTAACATTAATATTTACTTTATACTTTTTTATTAATTTATGTTCCTGAAAATTTAATTACTCGTGTTACTATATTTTTGTTTTTGGATTTCTAATGCGCATAATATATTATATTAAAAATAATATCGTGTTACAATTAAAGCATTGCAACTGATTTATTTTTTTAATTTAAAATGTTAAGAAAATCTAAAAACTCTTTGTTTCAATGTTTCCCTATTATGAAGAATAGTTTTGCACTACTTAAATAAAACAACTTTAAATAGTTTAAAATTATAATAAATTATTAGTTAAATAAAAATATATTTATAACTTGAAAAATATAATCAATGATTAAATAAAATTAAATTGAGAGTATCATCTGTTATTACACTTAACAAGGCTCTTTATGTGCAAGAAGCTTCTCCACAGTATAAGAAACCCCGCAGTGAAACAAGTTTCTCAGGAATTTAATGTTCAATTTCTGCATGAAATTCTTTTCAATAGAATATTTGAAATTTCATAAATATGTTTATTTAAACGCAATCTAAATATGCTTCGAAGGTTCTAATATTTTGTTTTGGATATAAAAATTAAATAAAATTATTGTTAGAAATTAATTATTTTTACATTTTTTTCTTATGAAGAATTTTATGAATTGTAACAATTTTTATAGGTGGATTTTGCGTGAAGATGAAGTATGAAATTAAGGTAATTGTGTAATTATATATGTGCGAAAATGAAAATATTATCAACTTTAAATTATATACATTATTTACTGGAATTATTAAATTGCTTAAGATATGAGAATTAGCAACAATATCTTGTTTTATGTAAGCATACTTGAAAATATATACCATTTAAGATTTAATGTTGTTTTAGGTCTAATTAATGAAATGCATTTTTGAGAAATAACTGAGAAATTGAATACCATTTGAGGAATTCAACATTAATAGTTAGCTAACTAAAATCATACTCAGAGTCTTTAGGGCATAAGATTGCACACTAATATCTTGTTAAATACACCCTTGAGAATTAAAATGTATTTTGAATCAAAGACGGAGCTAAATAAGACTATTTAATTTAAAAACTTTATTTGCAAATATAAGTATTAATATTAGAAATTATTATTTAATATAGAAGCATGAATGTATTTAAAATTTTTATTCAAATTTTTTAAAGAATTATTGTTATTTTTAATAATTATTGTAGAAAAGCTCCTATAATCTTAAGATATCATCTTAAGATTATAAGAATCAAGTGGCTTTCAAGCTCTCATTAGCTAGAAGAATTTCTGGTTCGATTAAAGTTACTACTAAATGCTAAATTTATTTTTCGATTAATTTTTTACAATATGCAGCTATTATTAAAATATCTGTCCACTAATATGATGCCCAATTTTGGATTTAAGTTTTTCTTAGATTAAATATTTTTACATGAACTTTTCTCCTTAAAGAGTGAATTTTTTAGAATGTTAAAAATATCCTAACCATATTTATTAGTAACACATTAAAAACCATTGTGGAATGTGTGTACTCTAATTTAAAAAAAATTTTAAGCAATAAATTTTTTAAAATTTTTTTAAGGAAAGGCGCATTATTCTTTAAAATGACAAGTGTTTCAATTTTTCTTTATTGTGACTAAATTAAATTTCTATTGAAAGTCCTGTTTGCACTTCCTTTGACTTACTCAAAAGTTTGCCTCGTGATATTTATTAGGATTTTACCATAAAATTGTCATCAATAATTCGAAATACCATTATAAAATTGAAATATTTTAAAGATATATTTACGGTTAATTTTATACTCTTATCCTTATATGAAAATATTTTTAGCAACTAATGAAACTTTTGTAAAGTATGTTACAAATGCGTTACATGAATTGACTATTTCCATGATAAATTCATTGCGATTTAAAAATAAGTCCTTAATAATGCATGCGCCATAGTAAATAAAAGCATGGAAAGGAAATTGTTGATCACAAAAAATAATTTATAGCTCTTTCTCAAAAAGCAATTTTATAAGCTTTGTATGGGATAAGTTTTTATATTTTTTCTTACATCTCTGTTATATAAAAGAAATAATAATGGAATAAAATGTGTGATGGATTACTTCAAACTTTTAGGTTTCAGAGAAATTTTTATACATCTACATAGGAAGAGAGAGATTTTTATAAAATTTGTTTAGTAAACATTTATTTACCGAAAAGAAAAAAGCACTGTGTTAATAAAAACACCGTTAGCTACAATCAATCAGTCTTACTCTAACCTTTTCTA
This sequence comes from Latrodectus hesperus, assembly GCA_037975125.1. Classification (NCBI taxonomy): domain Eukaryota; kingdom Metazoa; phylum Arthropoda; class Arachnida; order Araneae; family Theridiidae; genus Latrodectus; species Latrodectus hesperus. Next base: position 63,432,132 of record CM075858.1, read on the forward strand.
AGTAGTTTTTTTTGGGGTATATATTTAAACATTTAAAATATATACCCCAAAATTTATACATCAATATTTAATTGTTATATATTAATTAGAACAAAAATATTTCAAATATTTGGCTCAATTTAATAATTAGAAACAATTATATATTTTTAACTGTATAAAATACTTTGTAAAAATCAATAAATAAAGAAAAGAGCTGTTTAAAACAATTTGCATTAATGAATTGTTAAAATAATTTCTGATTTTGTGAAATGTGAAACTAAAATTTCTATATAAACATATTGATATCATTTATTTACCGTCCCAATTGTTCGGAATGTATTTACAAATATTAAAACCAAGATATTTTCAAATACTATTTTCATTCTATTTATTTTTCTTCTTTCAATTAGAATCTTTCTTTAGGATTTCAAAATTTTGAACATGCAAAACTTAATTTTAAAACAAATAAGTGATATGAAAACCAATTAGAACAATAAATAGTATTTTATTTAAAAATTTATTAAAAACTATTACAGTCACTTGGAACTCTTCTTATTTGTTAGTTCTAAATGAAAATTGTTATATTTGATCCAAATTTTCCAGATATATATATATATATATATATATATATATATATATATATATATATATATATATATATATATATATATAATATATATATATATATATATATAGTTCGTTTCAAATTTTCTATTTTCTGAATTGATTAAAAAAATTATATCCCTAGAAATCTATGGGATTGAACAACTCATAATTTGTTTACGGATATAAACTTTGCTAAATTAATATAGTGTAGAATATTAAGGAGCATATTATCATTTAGATCTTAAAATAGAGCAATCTATAATAAAAAATATTTCATCTGAAGATTATAGGAACCAAGTGGCTTTCAAGCTCTCATTAGCTAGGAGAATTTCCGATTCGATTAAAGTTACTATTACTAAATGCTAAATTTATTTTTCGGTTAATTATTTACAGTATGCAACTATTATTAAAATATCTGTCTATTAACACGATGTTTAAGTTTGGATATTAGTTTTTGTTAGATTAAATATTTTTTACATGAACTTTTTTCCTTAAAGAATGCATTTATAAAATGTTAAAAATATCCTAATTATATTTATTAATTACACATTAAAAACCATTATGGAATATGTACTCTAATTTAATATAAGCAATACATTTAGTAATTTAGATGATTATAAAAAAAGTTAATACTTAAACTATTAAATTTATCACTTAATAATATTTAGTTCCAATGTTATAGCCTAATATTGTATCAGCAGTCTAAAAATTTCTTTATTTTTGAATTTTCTTTTTATTAACTCTATATTTTAACATAATTTTTCTCATATTATTTTTTTATGAATTTTTTAATAAAGATTTTATTCCCATAACAGTCAGAACAATTTGATTCTTTTGCTAATATTAAATTGACTCTTATTTAATTTCGATTATTTGCAGAGATACTTTTTCAATGGATTTTATATTTTTAAACAGTTTTTTGAATAAAGTTTTCATGTTTACTTTGAGTCTAGACATATCATTCGGTAAACAATGAGTAGAAAAAAACTATTTATTTAAGTTCAGCAATTCATTTCAAATACAAGTATTAACTTCTGTGACATAAAAAACTTATTTACATTTTAAATTGTTAAATTAATATCCCTTAAAAATAAACATTTCAAATATAACATTTTTGTGCAAACAACATTCATAAAATTTAAATTCCTATGTGGTTATACACAACGTTTATTTTCAATACCAACTGACATTTTTCTTCAACATATAAATTTATATTCAAAAAGTAAATACCATCCCTGAATAGGCTTATTTAAAATATAGACAGAAATTGAAATCAATACTGAAATATCCGAATGCTTGTACAACAAAGGAGAAAAATGCGACTTTTCACCGAAGCAAGTACGATTCCATTAAAATTCTTGGTTTTTTTCTAGGTCCATTTGTGGTGTGTAGATCCTCAAATTGTGTTTATCAACGCACAAGATAATAGCAATAGTTGATATTTACTAATTTTGTACATATGTAACAAATATATTACGTTATAATAAACGTATTGCTTATAATTGATTATGTAATTGCTCTGTCTTGAATATTTTTAAATTAAATTTTACACATATACCTATAATCACTACGAATGAATAATTATAATATTTATTCACAAAAATTACTTGCTTATTTATTCAACTAACCCATTATTAAATTGTATTTTGATTACCATTATTAAATTGTAATTGTATTTTAAATTGACGTTTTCTAAAGAAGATGAGAGACACTTGTTTTGTAGATGAATTTACATTACCTCATATTTTTTCTTGTTCGATATCTAAAAACTCTTTTTCATTCTCTTTCAATATATTCTCAGCATCATCATTTAATGCCTTTTCCGCACAAATTAAACTCCCGATTTCTCAAAGTTTTTCAATAAGTCTTGGAAGGAAATTTCGTTTCTTTATTAGCAAGGAGTTTTTTTTGGTTTTAATTCATGTGTGAATAATTCATCTTCACTTAAGTCGTCAAGTAAATGTTCTGTGGTTTTTTTCAGTCACGGTTAGCCAATTTAATAAAAGCCTATTTTGGCATTGTATTGTGGGTGGTCTGACAGCTTAGGGGTATTATGAGGCATTTTAAGGTTTACCACGTAATTGTCTTCAGGAAGGATATTTCATATATAGTCGGCAGTATTCATGAATAGCAAAGAAGATAAACATGAAAATTCTCAAGCACTCACTGTGACAGACGTGCAGAAGAAAGAAGCGTAACATATAATTCATGTTGTTTAGCAGTACCTGAGTCGAACCAGAGAACTTTTACTTTAAAGAGTAGTGTCCTATCATTGCGCCAAGTGAAATCCAAGTAGAGCTTGCTTGTCTCAAAATGCTTTAGGTATTTTTCTTTGACATCACCCTAAGCAGAGATTAACAAGTCCATTGCATTTAAAATGTCCTAAGACTGTTCTAGCTCATTACCCATGATCAATCTTTGTAGAAGTTCTCTGTTAATTGCTCTATAAGCTATTAAATATGATCTGGTCTATGACTATAAAATGAAATTAGATTAGATGGATGAAAGCTTTTACTTTTTGATGGCTTTTAGCTTTTCCAAAAGATCAAAGGCTTCAACACAAGTTGTGCAGTTTTACACAAACTTCATGATTTCAATAAAAACATCTATATTACATTCTAAGCCATAAAAAATTTGAATTAAAAATTTTTTAATAAAAAATGCAAATAAATGATGTATAAAAATTCACCGAAAAGAGATTTTTTCAAAATCTTAGTTCACATAAATGAAAGAAAAGATGTTGTTGTTTAAGAAAAATCTTAGATATCAGGTATTAATTCGTAGAATTGTAAGTGTTCGTAACTTAGAGATTCATTCAAATGAGCTTTTACTGTGTTACTCGAAAACTGATATTTAGAAACCTCGGTGCACAACGAAATCACTATTTCTCTAATATTTAAAATTGTTGATCTGTGAGATAAATCCCATTGACATAAGAATTAAAAATAATGTGTGTATGTAAAAAATAGAAGCAATTCAATACTAAATTCATATGAAATCCAAAATGATAAAAAATTTGAGACTTACCATATCCAGAATGACAAAAATACTATAGTTTTCAAAATATGCCTGAAATAGCAAAAATTCATTTATCATTCAAATTGCCGAAAAGGAAGGTTTTGCATAACACATTATATCATGTCCAAAAAAGCAAAAACTCAGACAGTACATATTATTTTAAAAGTGACAAAAAAAGATTCAATACAGAAGTCATTTATTTCGAGATTAATACTGACACTTTTTAGATTCATATCAGCGCTTCTTAAAATACTGTAAAGATAATATATTTCAAATCAACTAAAACAAATCTTATTATAACTCCGAAGCCACCCACCCTAACAGAAGTTAGTGTCTAAAGCAGACACACAACTTCCACGTCCCATTGTTCAACAATTGCTGGTATCAAACTTGGGACATGTTGAATTTCACAAATGCCCAAAATTCTTATGTTTCAGTGAAATCTAAAGCATATAAAAACCTGGAATAATTTGAAAGTTCTCTTAATACTTAAGTCAAAAGTTTTGTAATCAAAATTCAAACGTGAGCATGACTGTACGAAAAAAATACTGAGGGAAAATAATTCAAATAAATATTTAAACGGAAATGTGAGAAAAATACCTACTTATGTGCGTTCATTTTGGAAATCTTGCTTTTAGGTTTAAAATATTATATTTTCCAGTTTTATTCTTTTCATAAAACAGTGTACATCAATGTATTTATTTTTGTCCCTTTATAGTAAATTAAAATATTTTTTATAATTTAACTTAATTAAGAATTTTGTAAATGTTTAACACAGTTTTAATATTTCATATAAATTGAATTCAAAGTTACGTGAATTATAGAGTAATCAGAAGTCTTTACTATTCAGCTGAAGTGCCTCACCTTATCTATACAGTGTTGTCAAACTATCAAGGTGTTTTCTAACTATTCATACTTCACTTCCCAATTTTTGTATTTTTAATTCATTTGACACAATAAGAACTGAAATGAAGCTATGCTATTTTAATGTCCATCGTATCGTCCATCGTATAACCTTCTCTAAGAATTTTTTTAGATAATGGATTGTATTCACATAGCTCAAGAAGAGAAACCGGGAAAATTCCCAAGCATCCACTCTGACAGTCGTACATGCCTAAGGTAGAAACGCAGCATTCACCTTTCCTTGCTTAACAGATTGTTGTATCGAACCTAGGACCTTTCATTTTGAAAATCGATTTCCTATCATTAGACCTCAATGAACATTGGAGCATCCTTCGGGCAATAATAACGATATTTTTTCATACCTTCTATTTGCCAAAAACATTTTGATCTGAAAAAATATGCAATATTTTTATTAGCTAGTATAATGATTTGAAATGAAAGAAAATCCTGTTTTTTTAAGTTCAGAGTAATTATATGTACCCAAATATAATGTTTGAGCAATTTTAATCATTATATATATTGAAGTTAGTTTACCTTTTAGGAATAGTTTGTGTTATTATAAACCTAATTAAATGTGTTATAATTTTGATAAAAGGAACACCTAATCATCACCAAGAAAATCAGTTTTGTTTTTAAGTTCAAAATCACTTTTTTTTAAGCATAACCTCTTTATTGCATATAATATCAAATGAGAGAAATGGTTATTAAACAAAATACAAGGCAAACAAGAAAGTTTTTGCCGTTTTCGCATTGCCATTGAATGAAGTGAGAATAAGTTTGAAAATTAGTGCATGACGTCGTTGAGACACCGGTCAGTTGAGATTAGGAATATCACACACAGTCGTTATATAAAATCAGGCCCACCACGCCTATTCATCAGTCGTTATTCATACAGTAGTAAATAGCCATCAACCCAATCTAATAGTCAGCGTGTCTGACTGCGGATAGGGAGGTCCTGGGTTTGAATCCCGGTTCAAGCATGTATGCACTTTCTCTTTCTCCTGTCCTTTCCTTGTATGAATAGGCAGTGAATGGTTGCCTGTCCTATAAACGGGTACCTATGGCATGTGTGTACAGAGGAAGTCGAACTCTACACCAAATTAAAGTTCAGTTGAAAAAGTAATGCAGAACACCTCATACTACCAGCCTAGCTGGCAGAAGACAGCAACAACAACGACAACAGTAGCAAAGAGAAATGGATGTGTTACAGGATCTCTTTTGGTGTTGTTCGCTTTAAGACTTCAAAGTGGGATTATCAGCTGCGACATCATGTCGCCGGATATGTCAAGCCTTAAGGGATAATGCTGTGAATGAACGTACGACAAACTATTGGTTTCACAAATTCAGAATGAGAGATTTGTCTTTCAGTGATGAATGACCACAGGCCTTGGATGACGAATAGCTGTAGGCAATGATTGAGAACAGTAGTAAAACGTGTAATAAACTTGCCATGCAATTTAATATTTCAGATGAAACGGTTAAATTTGATCTGCATCGCTTAGATAAGACGTACAGGCTGAGCATATGGGCTGTTCGAAGTCCATAAGTAACAACGAGTTGCAGCCTGCTTATCGTTGCATTCTCTCCACCGTAGTGCATCCATATTTAATCAAGTGCTGACTAGTGATGAAAAGTGGATTCTGTATGACCCTCCCAAGTATTTCAAACATTGGTTTTTCAGCCAAGATATTGTCCCATATAGTGCAAGATCTATGCATAATCGTTAAGTGGTTAACGATGAGCAGCTACCAACGGCCCAAACGGCCACTGCGGACCTGTAGTCTCAGCAATTGAAATGTGTGCATCAGGCTTAACAGCAGAAGGAGCTAGCACTGGTTAATCACAAGGTTGTACTGTTCTTGGCCGATAATGCTAGGCCGCATGTCACGTGGCTGGAATACGATACAGTGACTTGGTTGGGAGACTTTGTGCCATCTTCCTTATTCACCTGAGCTTATATCAACAGATAACTACCTTTCCCATTCCCTGGACAACCCTCTTCGTAGAAAATCCTACACTAATGAAATAGACTTGCACCAAGTACTCATTGACTTCTTTGCGTTCAAACCCCCCGAATTTTATAGCAAAGAAATTGCACAACTAGAAATACGTTGTCAAAAGATGCTGGATGCCGATGTTGATTATTTCGAGAACTAACAATAGGCTACACTTTCTGTAGATTATGTTCTTTTGTATCACATTAAAAATGACAGGAACTTTCTTGTTTATACCTTGTACATTGACACAATTCTATCTTTTACAAATATTTTGAATTAAGAGTCCTAATGTTTGTTAATTTTTAGGAAATATATAATCATGAAGGAAAAATCAATATTCATGTTTTAAATATAACATTTCTAAGTTATTCACAAACATTCTTTATAATGAGTCTTTGTTAAAGATATATTTAAATAATAGAAATTAGTCAAAATCTATTAAAATTATTCTAACCCTGAAACATTTTTAGGCAGTAAAAATCTTCATTGTGTTTCCAAGGGGAAGAAATTAAGATTTCATAAAAAATTGAATTGTGTTATTTACTCTATTAACGTTTAAAGTAATTTGCTTTGAATTATAAAAATATTGTACTAACTAAATTGTAATTATATAGTATAATGATATTTTACATTTTTCATTAAATGTAGACTTTTCTGAAGATATTCTATAGAATATCTCATGGAAATATCGCATTAATTCTACGTGTAATCATAATTATATGTACTAATACTTTTTGTAAAAGAAAATGAAATTCCTAAATATTTCTCAGCTGACAAACAACCTTTCATAAAATAAAAATTGATTGCTCTTTAGTGGCTTGAAAGAATGAGAATATTAATTTAAATAAACATCACTTTTATCTAGAATTTCCTCAAAATGAACCATTCTTGTTTGGTTTTATTGCAAAACCAATGTGCTGGATTAATGTGCAAACAAAAAGGAATTGAAAGAGTGAAAATATTGAAATTTATTACATTTAGAGTGAGAAATATGACAAATGGAAATCCATATGAAATACCTCAAGTCTGTTGAATTGACAAGATATTGAAAAATTGCATCTTAAAACTTGGTATTAAAAGCCTCGATAACAGTAACAGTTTTTTCTGTAAAAAATATATATAGTTAAGAAATGTGTATGAGTTAAAAAGAGGAATATATGTTTTCTTATTATTCTTTAAAATTGGACAAATATTTCTTTGTCATTTCTTCTTACAAACCTGAATTGCAACCCCAGGAAGAAATAGAAAGAAAGTCAATAATATGGAAAAAGAAAATCTGGAGTTTAACATTCATCCTTTACATTTTTTCATCATTTAAGACACATCAATCCCAGATGCAGTTAATCATTTTGCAATAAACTTATAATAATTGATAGGTAAAACCTCGTTTTTAAAGTAGTAAGATCCAGAATAGTACCCATCACTATTAAACTACATATGTTACACTTTTACTTTCAACATTTTTATCTATTTATGATGTTTGGAAGTTCAAGTTTTTGGATGTTCAGAAGTTTGGGAATGTTTGAAAGTTTTGGGAGTTTCCTCCTAGTGACACGTGAACACGCACGAGGCCTTATGAAAAACAATTTTGTTAGCTACTATAGAGTGGACGCACATTCATATTAAGACAGTTTTCAGATGTTAAACTATCCTGTATATTGCTTAAGTCACAGTTTCCAGGTTCACTTTAGTGATCTCAGTTTAGTAAGTCTACGGTTAAATCTAATTTTCTCTTTGAATCAATGATACTGGGTTAGATCTGAGAGATACTGTTTAACAATGAGAAATGTATGTTAAAGTTTTGTTTTATGTATGCATATCTGTAGGTGGTTGCTAAAGAAAATTTCAATTTTCTTTCCTCATGGCGCGGAAATTAGACTCACTCTTTACGAAAATTTTACCCAAATGCGAAGGATGTTCAAATGCCTTACTGCAAATCTCAGTTATTAAAGCATCAGGTGTTGAATCCTTCACCAAATTTAAAAGTACTCCATCCTCAAGCATGACCGTTAACTATAACAATTTATTGTTGAAAAATCAAATTATAGATTCATTGCGTCATTACAGTTCGCATTCCAAAAAATAAGAAATTAAATATAGGAAAATCTTCAAATCAATAATAAATTTATTTTTCGGCTTATTTATTTCAAAATATTTTGTATTCTAGAAATTTACAGCATTTCGAGATTCAGCGTAATTGATTAATTAACTATTTAAAAACATAATTCTGTGATTAAGTAACTATTTCATTTTCTTTTAGAATAGTTTGCTTATGTGAATAACAAAAAAATGTATTATATACTTGATATCAAAATTCAAATTACCTACAAGTTCTTGACAATAAACTTCTTGATATGTTTTATTACCTTTTTAACACACAATGATGACGTAAAAAGAAACTTTTGCTTTTAGCTAATATATTTATAGATTTACGAAATATCCAATATTCCAAAATAACTATCGGTTTATTTACAACTATCAAACTTTATATTTTAAATTGTGAAAAGTTAGAAGGAATTTCTGGGATTCCTCTGCATATTTTATTATCTAATATGTAAAATGAAATTTCTAATACTTTGCGAAAAAATTATTTAAAAATATAAATTTCTCATAGATATTTAGGATGATTTATATAACAAAATAGCTAACCCATCACTGAAAAGTCATATATGAGCAAATCATGTAAATGAAATAGTCTAAACTGTAAAATATAAGCTAAACGTAAACATATTTTTATAACGAATTATAAATTTCTGATTAAATTATTAGTATAAAACCGATGTACTGTTTCAAAAGACATTGCTACTTTGAGTGTGCACTTTTTAAAATGTCACTTTGTACTTGTATAATAAATACAGTTTTATATAAAGATTTTATTCATGAACTCAAATTGCTTTGTTTGAATTTTTGCCCCAATAATAAAGAATGTGGAATACAAAATAAAGCTTAAAAAATTAGAAGAAATTAAAATCCCTAATTTAAATTTTTTCTATTTTTTTTTATTAAATTATCGGTAGGAAACAACTTACACAATTTCAAAATGGCTTTCCTATCTTGAATATATATTTTAAAAAATATCGCTTTTACTAATGTTCACGCAACAGCATTATTTACTTTACTTGAGATAATATTTTAAGGAAAGAAAAAAAAGGCGAAAAGGGAACTGAAGTGAAAAAACAAATGACATATTACGCGTTCGTTTCACGCCTACCTATCCGTTTCATTGACTGCTTTCTTTTTTTTTTTTTTTTTTGCTAATGTAGCCAGCGAGCAGTGAACCAAGACGAAAAATATAAATAAGTTTTAAAAAAAACAATAATTCTAAGTAGTGAAAATTCGATATCAGGCAGCAAAAGGAAAAGAAAAAAATGTAAAAAAAACTGCAACACCCCATTTTCAAATCATGCTTGGAGGGATCACCTAACGAGGGCTCTGCCCCCTTTACCAAAAGGCTCCTGCCTCCCTTATTAAGAAATTTTTCTTAACCGATGATTAAAGAAATGAGAAGCGCCTTCCGAAAACTCATAAAAAATATTTTAAAAAAAAGTAAATTCCGTACCCGGGTAAAGGGCACTGCTATAAAGAAGATAAAAAAAAGCTCTGAAAACAAAAAAGCAATGCAACTGACAGAGATGCAAAATATAGGATGCGGAGGATGCAGTGAAGGGGATGAGTGAGAAAAAGATCTTTTGCCAATTATTTGTCGGATGGTACGTGTTTAAGGATCCCTCGTTAGCCATTCGTCATATAACTCATTACTAGTATGAAATTCACGCTCCCTGGTATTCTCTTGGACACTTCGAATGATTCTTTGCCTTCTTCTCCTTTAAAATTTACTCTTTCTTGGGGATTGCTCAAAAATTGAATTTTATTATTTCGAAAATGATAGAAATTTTGCCTGCAGCTCTTATATTTGCCTGAGTTATTGAAAAATGATTTTAAAAGGCATGTGTTTATTTGTAAAATATTACTTTATAATTATTCTAATGGATATGGTGATTATTATATAAAAAATCTAATCTGTCAATAATTATGCAGACTATCAGTTACACAATATGATAGCTTTTAAAACTATTAGAATTTATTTTAATCACTTTTAATAATATTGTTATCATGTGGGAATGTATTTCAATTTTCATATTTTGCTTTCGATAATAAAGACATTATTTTCCGTTCATGACACTTTTAGTCCTTAATGAAGTAATACAGTTAATTAAACATGTTGTGAAATATACTAAGGAAAATTCTACAAAAATTTTCGAATAACCAATAAAGAATTTACACTTACTGAAGATGTAGTTTCTAATATAGTTTGAAATAAAATTTCCAAGTTAATCAAAATTCTAGGCGAACTGACAGCTGAATGGTCGATGTTATGGCCTTCATTCAACATATTATGAGTTCGATTCTAACCACAGGGATGGATTTCATATTGTATTAGAATCTACTTAAAACCTGTTAGTTACTTTCATATTAATCTCAATATTCAAAAAGTGATCATAACAATAAGTAATGTACCAGTAAATTAAAGAAATTATATTAAGTTTTTCTTTAATATAATTTCTGTAATTTACTATATTCTTTATTTACTTAAGAATGCGGGAAAATTAAAAAAGAAAATTAAGACAGTAGATTTTTTTGGAATAATAATGTTTTTAATTTTCAGATTTCTTTCTATCATTACAAGCTTGATATCCGATATTAGATAGCACAATTATTGCAAAAGATTGTAAAGTTCCTTCAAATATCCAGTACTCAAATGTCACAATCGTAATAGAAAAGAAAACTTCGTAATCGTAATCGAATTTACAATCGTAATCAAATCAAAACATCTCAGTAAGATACCACAGTAGAGAACACGTTTAACACCACTGCATTTTAATACAGCAAACAAAATAATTTGTTTGAGCTCTTGCCTTTAGTTCAATAATTCGTGCGTTCGATTCCCACTCTAGCTTAGGATGTTTACAGTGACTCGATGTCAACAATTTATTGGAAATGATCTGACAAATGTCACATCTTTAAAGAGGATAAGTCAACAACAATAACAGTGACTCGGAGTTCAGTGTAAACAGTAATTCCAGTTACCCATTAGATACGAAATATAACTGCTAAATGATAAGCAAATCAAACTATGGATTTTGCATTAATGTCTTGTTTTAATCGAGTGCTAATTGTCATTTAGATTGTAAGACTTAATTTGTATTACAAATAATTACCACAGTTTGATCTATATCTGGTCATGCATTTATTATAAAGCGTCTTAAATTACTTGGAAGACTTATTTAAATCTATTATATAAAAAAGTTTTGCTGCGATATCTCATAAAAGTCTATTAATTCGATGCCTTTGTCAATTGCTCAAGATTTCTGTGTCATTTGGTTACTGTTTTATATTTTACATTATCTTTTTATTTGATTTGATTAATTATGATTTTATTTATTACTTGTTGATCTGTGAAAGTAAAAGAGAAAAATATAATTTAAATTGGTGCTAAATTGAATACATAAGTTGTTAAATAATAAACTAGGTGATTCATTTGTATCAGCATAATTTCATGGTTTGATTAATTATGATTTCCATTATTATCGATTAAATTTTGAAAACAAGAAAGAATACAATAATTACTGAGATTAAAAGCAGTTTTTGTTTGCGAATTATTTCACAGTTTAATTATCAAATCACGACTCATAAATTTTTTTATTTAAATAGCCCCGATATATATATATATATATATATATATATACATATATATATATATATATACATATATATATATATATATATACATATATATATATATATATATATATATATATATATATATATATATATATATATATATATATATATATATATATATATATATATATATATATATATATATATATATATATATATATATATATATATATATATATATATATAAAATCGGGGTTTCATATAAAAATATTTCACTTTTTGATTATTGTTAATATTATGAAAATATTTACGCTTTTTAGATTTAATTGTTTTTTTACTCTTTTATAAATTTAGATCATTTTTAGATTTACCCTTTATTAAAATATTTGGTGCTGAGAAACCGATTTAAAAGTATTTTGAATTACACTTTGGTATCTCCTCAGATTATCAATTACAATTGCATTTAAATTTCAAAATTCAACATTGCTTCATGAATAAACAAAATTACTTAAAACTAAATTTATATAAACAACTTTGAGAAAAAAAAGAATATTTTCTGAATACATCAAAATAACATGCTTGTTTATTATTTTAATGTTGAAAATCAATTATCTGCTGTAGATTTTAAATTGCAATATTTTTGTTGCAAGAAATTATGACAAAACATGTTTTCTTAAAAAAGATTTTTTTTTTCGTAAGAATCAAAACCTTTTGAATAAGGTAATAATAATTAAAATGAGTTAAGCTGCATTTGTAGAACAATGATGCAGAGGAATTTAAAAATTTTGTTGTTCAATAATAAGTGTGTGGGATGCATGCAATAAAACTACTTTTTAATTTTAAAGATGTTTTATTATTTTTAATTAGTTTAAAATTCAGTACTTTCATAATATAAAAAAAGTTACCAAAATTTAAATCAGTATAAAAATTACTACTAAAACTGGGACTAATTCAAACAACTGTATTGAAATAACAATTTTAAATACGTGGGAATTTATAGATAAAGATATAAATAAATATTCATTGGAATGATAATAAGTTTTTGATTAGATAAAAATTAATTTCAAGTTAATAAAAATTATTAGGTTGGGAAATAAATTCGCAGCGTTTGTACCAAAGGCTTTTATTTAAACAAAAAACAATAATTATATTAATAAGTTAATCAATTATATATCCGCCGTTGCTGTTTACAACCTCTTCCCACCTTTCGACCAATTTGTTGATGCCGTTCCGCCAAGAATCACCTTGTTTGGTGTCAAAGAAGTTGTTGAGCCAGTTTTAAAGGACCTCTTTGTTATCGAAGGTAACGCCCTTCATGTAGTTTGACAAGGAGCCAAAAAGATGGTAATCGGTCTATGCAAGGTCCGGAGAGTACGGCGGATGCTGAAGGACCTCCCATTCGAGCGCTTGGAGTGCGGCTTTGATGGCTTGGGCAACATAGGGCCTGGCATTGTCTTGAAGGAGTATGGTTTGACCATGTCGATCAGGTCTTTTCAGTCGAATAGCCTCATTCACGCGGTGTAGCTGGGCAATGTAGAGCTCCTTGTTGACTGTGGCATTCTTTTCGAGCATTTCTCAGTGCACTATGCCCTCTCAGTCACACCAAACACATATCAGGATCTTCTTTGGATGAATGTCCGGCTTGACTCTCTGCTTTGGCGTATCTCCTGGAGCCACCCACTCCTTTCTTTGCTTCATATTGATGTGTAGGCACCATTTCTTTGCCAAACAGCTAGTAAATCATTGTAAAATAAAAGAAAAAACGATACGAGCTTATTCCCCAACCTAATAGTTTTTTCATTTAATACACAGATGTTTTATGATATTACTTCAGTCAGTTGGAGAAATAGTTAACTAGAATTGCTAGTTATTAATTTTAAATATATTATTAAATTATTTTGCTTATTCAACAAAAAGGAGTTATTTCATAAAGATATATTCCTATATTTAATTTTAAAACATTCAACTTACATACTGTAAGCTAGATTGTTCCTCTACACATGAATTTCCCTAAAATTCTATAACTACTCTTTAAATTTTATGATAAACAGTGAATATTTTCAATCTAATTTATTTAAAATCATGAAAAATTCTAGAGATCTATATTATTTTGTTTGAATAAAATTGTTGAGTAATTTATAAATCTTTTAATTTAATGGATATTATTTTTAATATTTTTCACACAGAAATAATAAATAATTTATTTTTTCTAATTGATCACTATTTACAGATATTTAGTTTCCAAAGATATTTGTGTCCGCTAATTGAAATTAAAATCTGATTTTAATTTAATGAAACGTGTAATAGTTGATAAATGACTCAATTACGTAAGTATTTATACATAATAAATGTTGAATTAAAATTTTAATGTTGTTTTAGTTTTTCCTTAATTAACTAATTTAAAGTTGCATTAAAAACTAATATCACGGTATTCACAAAGAACATGAAAAATATTGCTGTAATTTGATGTTCTTTTTATTAGATATATTAATTGTATTTAACAAAATAGACATTAAAGTACAATTTCTAAATACGAAAAACTTTATTTTTAAATGAAAAAAATATTGATTGAGGGTAAAATAAAAATGTGAAAATTGTAATATATAAGATAAAAGCAAACCAAATATGATGCAGATGATAAAGTGATAAATGAATATATACTATTGTTTTTTATCTTTTTGGAATAAGAAAATATATGTGTATGTATACATACATACCTATGTATGCTTTATAGGTATATATATATATATATATATATATATATATATACATATTATATATATATATATATATATATATATATATATATATATATATATATATATATATATATATATATATATATATATATATATATATATATATATATATATATATATATATATATATATATATATATATATATATATATATATATATATATATATATATATATATATATATATATATATATATATATATATATATATATATATATATATATATATATAAAATGATGAACAGAAGAATGTATTATTCTTGTAATGAATATTCCTAGAATTATTAAGTATATGATATTGCCTTGCTTAAACACAACACTTAAAATCATTTAAATCTTAAAAATTTGCTATTGTATCAACAAATCTAATGTGATAATTTTTATATAGATATTGGCATATTACTTGCTCAATAAAAGTATACTATTTGCAACGATAATTTGCATAAATTGTTGTAAAAAATGTATAAACGATGAGAATGAATTGAGAATAATAACAAAAAATGGCTCTTGTGCGAGTTATATGAGATTTTCGGATACTCATGTGCTTCATGCTTGAATTATTTCATTTAAATTTTTACTTTTGAGTTCATTTACATCGCGAGAAAGGAGAATCAAGTAACATAAATAAGTGGGACATTTAGAATGAGGATTGAATAACGATCCAATCTTATAAATACCGAAGATAACCTCACAAACTTGTTGTGGTACTTCATTAATAATGGATGTATAAGAATTTTTACACAAAAGATTAGGAGTTATAGGAATTGAAATGAAACCATCAGAGAATATTTCTCAAGTGTTTTCAACTACAGCTTTTTTCATTTAACATTGTTGGATTTTATATGCTAGCAAAACTACAGATGCCTGTTATTGGCAGAACTATTTCAATTCACTTTAATAAAAGCAAGATTAACAGTCACAAGTAGATGTAGTATTATTGTCCAAAGTTCCTGTCAAATTTGTTCCTAACGTTATCTTGGCAAAGTGGAGATATACTTCAGCTTAATGTAAGTATTATATCAAAAGAAACGAACCAAAATTCAAGGTGATTATTTTTTCAATGGTCTAATTTATTTTTCATATATAGTGTTCAACAATGCCCTGCTACATTTCAATGTGAAGCAAGTGCGTTGATCCCTCTGTTGAATAATTAGATTGGAAAGCAAATTTTATTTTCTATTAATATTGACAATATTTTGAAAAAATCCAAAGTTATATCTGGAAACTCTTGTGGCCACATGGTCTGTACCTTATTATTATTTTATTTCTCTCAATTTTTCGCAACATCTTTAAAAGATAATATCTCCCATTTAGCAAATATATTACAAGAATGTAAAACTGATAACTAAAATGCATATTTTACAATAAAAATTGAGCATATTTTTGAAGCATATATCGAATTTCCTGGCATGCTTCTTTAGAAATCCAATATATTTGGGTTTTATGGTTTCTTATTTTTGCTATTTAAAGGCAAAGCTATTGTAGTAATGTCTTTGTTTTTTCATATCTCCATTCTAAACACATTCCATTTGCATTTTCATTATAGATCATTGGTACAGACAGCTATAACCGCCAATAGCTTTGTGAATTCTTCTAAAGCATATTAATAAATAAATTTTAAAATTATAATTAATAAAGGGGTTAAATTATAGAGATATTGATAGTTTCAAAAATATTAATAGAAAACCTTAATCACTTATTTTCACCGTTATTATTTATATATTTCACTATAAAAAAGATATATATTGTGTTGGTCAGGACGCCCACATACACACTATTGTATAGGGAAAGGTTTAGTTTGACGTGCAAAGACAATATAACAGTATGTTAGAAATGTGTCAGAGGATTTAAGATGTTGATTGCATTTATAATGTATACAGAATTTTCTCAGTCTTCAAAAAACTTCAGATATTCAGTGTAAAAAATTCTTTAATAATCAAATAGGTGAGAAAAATAATATGTTTAGCAAAGACTCATAATAAAAAAAAAGATGCAGCTACATAAAACAAATATAACCCCAACTGTTTTTGTACTGGCATACCCATTACAAACTCCTTCAGGGTAAAATAACCAGAGATACAACAGTTTTCATTTATAATTTTAATATTTTTGTGATTTTTGATACCTTGACTTCTAATACTCTTTAAACAATTTGGTTTCTTTATACAGTAAAAGTAAACCAATTTTTTTACAGACAAGGCATGGTAAGATTTGAGTGGTATCACACAAAATGTCATGGAAATTTTTTTTTGCGAAGCTCAGTAAAGCTTATGTTGATAATAATTAATAAAATCATATGATCTGCTAAAATTTTATTTTTTCAATATTTGTGCACAATTAAAATAGGACTGTCTATGCCGAAAAATATAGAATATTTGCTAAGAATTGACATAACACCTTGATCAGGAAATGGGAAATAAAAATACATTTGATAAAATAGAGATTTTTCTTGAAATGAGTCCACTTACTACTAAAATATTCAATGAACCAAAAATGTATCCACTTTAACACCTAGAGGAAGGCTACAATTTAAAGAGGACTACCGTCAGAGCCAAGTAAAGGCTAGTATCATCCCCTAAATTTTAGAATTTCAAGAACTAAAATCATAAAAGGTACATAAGTCACCATAAAACGCTATACATTATAAGACATCTGACTTATAGAGCGCTGCTTGCTTTAAAATTTACATTCCAACAGTTCTACTTAAGAACTGCACGGAATGTAGAATAAATTTGGACTACAATCTTGCATAGCATCTGCTTAATATCAAATGTCTTTGTGGACAGAAATGAAGGGAAAGATTATACATATGACTTTTTGAGCAGATTCCCTCGCAGTTTCATCAGAAAATGTGCAGAAAAGTTAGGCATGTTTGCTCTGTCGATTTACTCTCTAATTTCCTAAGGACTCAATAATCATCAGAAATAAATTTCTAATGTCTGAAAGTAATCTGCGATTACTGACGTAACAGTGTGGAAACGATCAACAGTAAACATTGCACTTTCTTCGCATGTCTATTCACGTTTCATGCTAAACCATTGGTCGTGTAGAATTTTGTAACTAATTTTTTACAATATTTCGTTACTCTTCGAAATGAAGTTGATAGTTGTTCAGTTTTACAACTGAAAATTCTGAAAATCTCCAAAAATTGAAGTATTTAACCATTTGCTTATACATAGACTCATTTTTATAGCCAACTATTTTTAAAAATTAAAAGAAAAATACAAGAATTCATTAGACACCCATTCAAGATGAACTGATGTGTATGATGATAAAAAAAATTTCCGCGAGTCTTGTCTTCTTAATTTGCAGAATTTGAATTATTCAGTACTTTTTCTCTTTCTCTTTTCTGTTAATAAATAATTTTAAAGTTTCTCGCACAGAATTCTAATTGTTATTCATAGACTATATTTATTTTCAGATCGATAAACTAACTCATTTTTATGAGAGGAAGGGCCCCTTAGAGGCGATGCATTTCAACAGGACTCTCACGTCCTTTTTCGATCAAATTAAATTTTATACATGAGTTAAGAAGGCGCGAGTTACACTCCGGTGCAAAACTCGATACGAGACAGGAAACGTAGCAAATAAATGCGCCACGCGCCAACCCTCTCAAACAATAACAGACCAACAATGCTCCCGGCTGCTTACCCACCCCCCGTGAGCGCCAATCATCATGCAAAACAGCCAACAATAAAAAATCATTTTCGTTCCGTCTGTCAAATTTAATGAGTCTAGCCGTACGCATTTCGCACCCTCGAAACGCTGCAGCGGCACACGGTTAATGGTATTTTGCGCTCGGCCAATCTTTCGATCCCCTTTCGTTTTCGATACTTTTTTTTGGCAGCAAATGCTCAACATATCTGCATTTATTGAAAGTGTGGGTAGATATCACGCCAATTTATATATTCACAAGATTTTTTCTTAAAAAAAATTAAATGATTAAAGTGATTTTTGAAGGTTTTTATTTAGTTTGTGTGATATCGTATTTAAAACCGATGGGGAGAAGCTGTCATCTATAATAATATAATTAACAAAAGGTAAGTAGAAATAAGTAAAAAGATCAAAAGGTGATTGATAAATATAATTATGTTAAGCATATTTCAACGAGTGAAAAAGTGTTGAGTGATTGCAATTTTTTATTCTTAAGTTTAAATTTTTTTATGTATTTCTAAAAAATGTATGCATGTAAATATAACAATAATTAAAAAAAAACAATTTAATTATTTTTATATTATTATTGAAATTGATTCAAACAACTGTAAGTGAATCTTATCTGGGACATTTTTAAAGGTTATTTAAAATTAAATATTCCATTTCACAAAATTCATTCTCAATAGTTTCACATGAAATTTTGTATTTATAATTTTATTGTTGTCTTGTGTCAACGAGGCTGACATTATGCAGTGCGCTACTACACTTCTCCAACTGAACCATATTATGGTGTGAAGTCCGACTTCCTCTGTACACACATTCCATAGGTACCCGTTTATAGGGTAGGCAACCATTTACAACCTATTCATACAAAGACAGAATATACACAGAGAGAAAGCACACCCATACCCGAACTCGGATTCGAACTTAGGATCTCCCTATCCACAGTCAGGCACGCTGACCACTAGACAGGGTGGGTAACTATCATTTTGTTTCTTTTTAAGGGTGTTAAAGTAAGTTTGTTTATGTAAAAAAGTAAGAAAGATACCCCATTTCTATTTAAAAAATACATCTCTTTTCTGTATTAAAATGTACATATTTTTTTCTGGATTAAAATGTACATATTTTTTTCTGGATTAAAATGTATATATTTTATATTAGAGAGCTCTAAAAGGATTATTATAAAAACCTCGATTTTCCTTATAATATATGTAAATTTAAAAATTTATGTTAGAAATTTTTTTATTCACAAAAATATTGCTTCGTAACTCTTAATTTTTTCCTCAAAAGATTTAAAAAAAATGCAAAATGTTTATTTTTAAAGGAATTAAAATTCTTGTGTGATAATTTTAGTCAGCCACGTTTCACGATTGCAAATAAAATAAATATTTTTATGACTGAGAGAGAGAGAAGAGTATAAAAAAATTTATAAATATATATAATATACTTAATAAAACTATAAACAGACAACATATATAGTGAATTTGCTCTAATACATTCTAGATTTTCTTAATTCTAGATTCTCCAATTACCACAAACACTGGATAAACTTTGGTTGGTTTGTCGTTCAACGGTCTTTTTTGCACACAAGGGCTAATTATACCGAGAACTGCATTTTTAAGTGCTTCCGAACCATTTACAGCATGCAAGCCAAAGGTGAAATTCGAATACAAGAGCTGTTGAACCGAAGGCCAGAATTCTAACTGTTCGCCTACCAGCTCAGCCTGACGAACTTGGGCATTCCTCAGTCATTTCAACAAAAGATTATTTGCCATTACGTTTCATTTCTCTTTTCAGTGTTCCACGTCTAAATTCACTCACATTTCTTAGCTTTCCACTTTTTCTGCTCTGTTTCACTGCTTCAACGTTTCGTCTTCAGAATTTAATCATTTACTGAGAATTTCGTCTTCTGTTGAATGTTCGAAACTTCACAATCTGAGAAATACTATAAAAGAACAGATAAAAGAGAATAAAAAAATTGAATATTCTTAATATTATAGTTTAAGCTTATGTATTACTTTTAGCTTTTATCTTTTAGGTACTGATTAAACTATATTCTTCAATATAAATAATTTTGGAAACTTTCAATAATGCGAAAAATTTTATTAAAATTAAAATCTCATGAATTGAATATATAAATATACATAATACTATAAAACAACTTGTTTTGAATACCCTGTATAAAATAATATAATTTAAATTCAGAATGAAATACTATATAATCAACATTGGTCCCGGGTTCGAATCCCGGTTCGGGCATGGATGTTTCTTTCCTTTTCTGTTCTCTCTGTCCTTTCTTCTGTGATGTTGTATGAATGTGGCCGGTCCTATAAACGGGTTTGTGGTGGCGGGTAACGCTACTCGCCTCCGTGACTTGGTTCACAGGTGCTAGCTGGGTAACGATAAATGAGTAGCAATTTCTGGCCTTGTTGTGGCATAGGGTTCAGTCACCCTTGTGTGCCCGCCATTGGATAAAAAAAAATAATTGACATTTTAAATTTAAAATAAAATGAAAAAATATTAATTTAATTAAAAAATTTAATTAAAAAATAGAGATTATATAAAGTGAAATTTTATTGTGATTCCAAAGTTGAAAATATTCAAACCTAACTTGTAATTACAAAATAGGTAAACGTGATTTAGATATAGAGTAAAAAGTTTACGGAATTTCTTTTGTAAAAGTAGGTTAATAATAAATTGCATGCGTTTTTTAACGTTATGCAACAGTGAATACGATATAACAGCAACACAATTTAGTTAAATTGGTGTAGCTTGGAGTATTTTTTCAGAATAAGTAAAACAGCGCTTATTCTGAAAAAACATACTCTAATTTTAGCTAAAATTTCAGAAGTTTCATTTGCTCTATCTAGATTATAGAATCAATTATTAATGGAAAAAATAATTTTTAATAAAAATGAAGATTGTTCTAAGTCTGGAACAACACAAAATAATTATCTTTATTTAACATCATTATTCAAAAGGAATTATATTATGAATACTACTTAATTGCAATTGCCCTTTCAGTGGCTTACTAAAACCAGAATGTGACTCCAACCAATTAAAATGCATTTGTAATGCATAATACTGAAAATGATTTGACACCTCTATCATATAAATTTCTATGTTAGCAGATGTATGGTTCGTATTTCGTTGACACACAGAATGACAGTTCTTGCGGAAGAGAGATAGAGAGAGAGAGAGTATCTCAAATGGATATAAGATGAGGGAAGCAACATGCTTTTCATGAACACAAAGTCAATAAAACATGCCTTTGCTTACAATCTCAAAATAGGCTGATTCTGATACAGGGAGAACACACGGGCATTTTAATCCAATATCTGTGCATTTAGTGTTTGTGTAGGTGGAATAATGTTATTATTTTGATAGTATTTTGATCAATAGCCTAACGAATACGTACATTATCAAGAATGGAATGTTAATGATTTAGAGATATAAGGCTAAGAACAGTACAATTTTAATTTTCCTGCTTGAGCATTTACCAGGCACATCGGCAGGTAATGAATAGTTGAATTTTTGATAGGAATGATAGGACAGCCTTGAAGTATAGCATTAGCGTGCTATGAACCAGCTCCAGGAAAGCTTGATATTATGGGACCCGTAACTAGGGTTATTTGGCACCGCGGTAATGGTGGATTAGATTGGAGCCTCTAGTTGCTCTAGGATACTAGAGTAATTCGCCTGGCTCCTGTAACTCATGAGCAATGCTGGTGTCGACTTGTATTCCGTGAGCTGATCAACTGGTATCTTATGACTGATCTGACACAAGGCATAACTAGCCTATCTGAATATGTGTAATGGAGCTCTGCTCGTTGTCCATTGTGCAATCATGATGATATGGATGCTGCTCACCTCAAGAACTGTCCTGAAGTTTTAAAGTTTATGACTGACATGCATTAACTTTTGAGGCTACTAAAGGACTTTATTCAAGTTTTTATACTTGTTCATCTTTTTATTGGACTGCTCATCGATTAATAGCAGAGATGCCAAGGACGGGCATAGGATAAAAAAATATTCTCCAGATATTAACACAATAAAACATGCTCGAGACATTCAAGTAAAAAAAGGTTCCTAATCACTTATTGTCCACAGAAACAGATCAGTAATTGAAAAATTATTTTCTACTGGAGAGGAACAGAATACTCCATTTTGTTTTCAATAACGTCATTGAACCTATGCATCGACGGTGTGTTAGAGGTTGGTTAGAGGAAACCATACTATTTAAATTAATTTCTTTCCAACAAGTCACATATTTTATTTTTATAACATCCATGAACTTTAAGTTTTTTTCATAGAAAAATATAATGCAATTTGATCTTGTTTGTTGTTTCTTCTTTTTCCTAAATTAACATCAATACATCCTCTATTAGACCTAAAACATTTCCTCTTCCACACTTTATATCCAAAATCATAATATCCCCTAATTGTCTTAAGAAGTATACCAGCAATAAATTTCATTTTAAGCATTAGAGAAGACTTATCACGAAAATGAATTTTTAATAAGTGATATTTTAGCATGAGAAGTATCTATAAACTGAAATATTTTTATAGCCACTCTCATTTACTTTACTTCTATAATGACAACAGACTCAACAAGAAAACTTGATTCTATTTTTCGAATCATAGAAAAACTACATCCATGTTTCATAATTCTAGTGAAATGCTGTAATTTATTATAAATTCATTCTCCACATACACAAGCTATACGTACCCTTCTGTAATGATTATTTTCTATAGTAGTTCATGATAAAAGAGGTTCGTTAATCATTATCGTCCTTCTTATTATTGGTAATTGATTAATTTTCCAGATTTTGTGTAAGATAATTTACAGATTTGTGGCGATTCATAATCAAAATTAAAACCTAATTTCAATTAATTGATAATGTAAATAGTTTTGTAAAAGCAAGATGGCAATAACTTGTATTCAAAGAAAAGAATATTATTTGACAAATACATTTACGCTATGTCGTCGCCCTGTTATAGTTGTGTTTGATTTAATCACTAATAAATATGTTCATTAGAATGGACTTGTTAATAATTAGGCTTTTAGAACAATCTGATCATTATAATAACATATATGAAATACATTAATAATACTAATCAGTTCTTTTATTCAGAATTATGCTCATATTTGATTATGATTATGCTCATATAGAATTATGCTCATATAGAATTATGCTAATTTATTATGATAAATTTAGAGTCTATTAAATTTTTGATAATTTATGTTCCAAGAAGTTAAAAAATATATTTTGAAATTTCTATTATGTCACAAGTTTGTGTACGCTCTAACATATATGTTTATTTGGAAACCTGTGTATTTTTAAATCAAAAATCACAATCATGTTACTGATTGTCTTAATTTTAGAAGTTATAGTTTTTATTTTAATATTTTACTTTTCCTCTTTTTTTCAAATTTGTTTTTTGTTCATAGGCAGGATTCACGTAAATAATTATACAGAATACGAAAAATATTATTTTTTTTACATTCTGTAACCAAGCATTGTTTATTAAGAGTACTTGAGGTCACCATTATAGATACCTTAACTAAAGGTCACTAAAATTCAAGTTTTATCTTTGAATATTTGTGAGATAGATGCTTCTTCTTTTGAAGCCCGGTGGCTTAGTGGGAGCGTGAAATGCTGTGTGAAAGGCACAGGTCCGAGGTTCGATTCTCGTGCTGGGCAAAGTCAACTCAGTCTTTCATCCCTTCAGTGGGTCGATAAACTGAGTACCAAGCTTGCTTAGGAACTAAACTTGGGGGGTCTCACGTTAGGCTGACCCCCTAACTGGTATATATGGTTCGCACTCCAAGGTCCTCGGTCATGATAACAGATATGGGCACTGTGGACGCCCATATGAACGGTCGTGCCACGGAGTTTAATTTAGTTTAGATATGCTTTTTTTGTTTACTTGAGAACTTGACGCACTTTGTTGTTTAATTAAATAATTCAGATAAAAAAATATGGTTAATAAGACTGAAGAACTTAATAATTCTTACTAATGAACTTTAACTTGTGAACCTTTTGTCACATGATGTATATCACGACAGTAGCTGATCTTCTGCCAAGTACCGAGAAACACATAAGCATACACAATATTATTGCGATTATAATTCTGGCTGTTAAACTAAACTAAACTCAGAGTTACGACAGACCTCATGTGGCCCAGGCCTACAGTGCCCACATTTGTTGCCAGATACGTATTTCTTTATTGTAACAAATAACGCAAATGTTTACAATATTTAAACAAATTCATATCCTTGAATATGGAAAAATTTAGAAAATTAATTTTTCGTGAATCTTCAGTTTAAAAAGAGATTACCAGCTACCCGTATCGTTGAAAATTTCGATGGAAAGTTTCAAGTTTCACTGAAGATGTAATTTTCTTATTGATTACAATACTTTTCTTATTTTCTTATTGATTCAACTAAAGAAAAACATAAGTGTATTTTTCAGATCGAAATTCTTAAAAGCTTTCTCGCAAACGGATTCTTTCTCTTCATCTTTAATCATTGGTACCATCTTGATGAATGCTATATTAGCGCGAGTCTTTGGCATATAATATAATGGTTTAAAATATTTATAATTTTTAAATATTTTAATAGTATGTTTTAAACTCATAAATTTCAGAAGTGACACAATTTTATAAATTTGAGGTTCATAAATCTATTTTAGGAAAGAAAAAATTACTAACTACTGGTATCACCAAAAACTTCTGTGACAAGTTTGGCATCAGCTATAATTCCCCTATTGATTGCGATACATTCCAAATAAAGGAAATCATTTGTGTGTTTTTCAAATCGGAATTCTTTAAAGCTTTTTCACAGAAGGATTCCATTACCTCCAATGTCAGTCATTTGCGCGTTTCTCCATGGCAAAAACAATATTAACTAAAAACGATATCTCCACAACCATTTTCTTCGTCAAAACAGCTACCGATGACATGACAATGCTTCAGTGGATATTTGTAAAGTGGTTCCCCTCAAACGAAATTGGACTTTGGCCCCGCCCGCTTCTTAATGCTCATATAAATTCAAAGCAGGAAAGATTCCCTTGGATGTTTCCCTAAAGCCATTAGGATCTTCCGACAGGAACCGATAAGAGATTTTAGAAGTATTTGTCGAAGGATTGTCTCGACTATCGACCCACCTTAAAACTTCATTTCGGTTCTGGGCAGCAAAGAAACTTCATTTTATTCTGCGTTCGTTACGAAATTCGATTGCCAAACTAAGTGAATTACCGTTAATGCGGACGGTTTTTTTTTTTCAAATTGATTTTGCTTCAGAATTTTTTTCCCTTTAAGTAGTTATGGAGTTTCTTTTTTTATTGTTCTTTTAGCTTCTGAAGTCCCTACCCCCACCCCTACCATCACATTCGATTTTTTTCGCTACTTTTTTTTTACGAAAGATGGCGAGGAAACAAGCCGTCATTCTATTAAGTACAAGAAAAGAACTTTCGATCAATAACTTATTATCCCAGGGAGAATAAATAATTCTTCGCCATCGAAGTCAAGTTAAAAAATTTGGAACGCTGCCTAAGTACGGTGGATGACGTTCGACTTGATAAATGGCATGTTTTGGGAAATCGTCGACAGTTTTGTTGCCCCCTACTCATTTTGGTACTCTTGTTCCCCACCTTGTGAACCTCCACACTCTGCTGTAGACATGTCTTGTCAAATATGGGGTGTTCTCTTCAAAATATATAAAGTATAATTATTTTTTCGGAAGAGACAAAAATGTCGATTTTGAAAATAAGCTCTTTTGAAAGAAATCTAGTTATTTCTGTAAATGCTTATAAGGTTTTAGAAAGCTAAATTTTTTTAAACAGAAATATCTCTTATTAATTTTAACTATATAAACACGATAATTTTGAGTTGAATTATTAAACGAAATAAAACTTTTCTAAGAAAAAAATTCAAATTTTGCTACCGAGTTTTATTTTATCCAGAGTTTAATTGTTCAAACCAGCAAAAGAATCGAATCCTGAAATTTTATTTTTTACGAAATTAAATTTCTTTTTAGTTAATAAATTTTCATTATCGTAGCTTTTGCAAAAACGAAAACAAAACTAAAGTAATTACTTGCCCTTAATCCCAATTACTTTGGCTATATCATTCCTGCTAACTTAGATTAATTCAGTTCATTTCGTTTTAAAACATTCCTGTAATATTAAGAACTAATAACATTCCTGTAATGCTCATAACTATATATTAGTTATATTTATGAACACATGTATAAGATTAATTATTTCGTGTAGAGTAAGTCAAAGTCAAGTATTTATTGAATTACAGTCAAGACCAATATCAAGTATTTATAAAGCAGGCATATTTATCTATATTTTCCAGAAACTATAGTTCTTGTTAGTTTAAAGAAAATATTTTATTATCCTAGCTTTTACAAAAGAAAAAATTCTTATACAATTATTTGCCCCTAGTCCCAATTATTCTGATTACACTCATATTGCTAATTCAGATTCAATCTATTCGTTTAGTTTTTAAACATATATATATATGTATATATATATATATATATATATATATATGTGTGTGTGTGTGTGTGTGTGTGTGTGTGTGTGTGTGAAGCGAGTAACATCAAAATTTAGAACTGATTTCATCAAAATAAAAATTTTTAAAGTAAGCAGTTTTTAAGTAGGAAATTATTTACATGATAACACCATTTAAATTATTTATACATAAATTACTCCAGCGGCATTAAAATCCTCTATATATTCAATCAAAATCTCATTATATTTGAAAACAAAAGACACTTTATAGGCAATAAAAAACATGAATGAAATGATTATAAATAAATACATCCAAAAACACTTTGCTGGATAAAGTTAAATATAATTAACATTCAAAATTATCTCAAAAAATGTAGTTGAATTCAATTTTTACCTATTATCAAATTTTTTTAATTCGATAAGAATTTTTGAAAATCTTCAAATTGAAGAAGCAAATATACTATTTTAGGAAACAAAATTATCATACACCTGTACAAAATACCTGCGAAGATTCTCTGTTTTTAAATGATGCAACAAATTAATTTTTTAATTGCGTTCTTCAGCAAACGTAGTATATAAACAACTTGGATTCGATCTCTGTAGTTCCAGTATATGCTTTGTATTTAAGTTAAGAAGTAGGCGACAATGCCCTCTGTTGAGAAAAATATAGTTCATCAGATCAATGATGAAAAATAATGAACAAATAAGCTGATACAGCAATTCCATATGCATCCAGTATTTTGTGTCACTTTTTCATTTTCGTGAGACGAAAAACGAACTTAAATTAAATAATGACCAAAGAAAGAATAAAAAAAAGCTCTGCTGATGAATAATTACTTTAAATAATTTATTTCTTTTTATCGTCTACGAAGTAAGCTATCATTATTAAAAATAACGAGAATGCTTTTCGCTTTTAATTTTTAAGATGTCATTTTTCCGGAATATAATTTTCGAAAGCAAAAATATGATTGTTAAAGCACAGATAGTAAATAATGTAACAAAAAACCACCCTTCTACACAGTTTTTATAAAAACACCCGGGTATTTTTCATTCTTTACATGTAACAAAACAGCATTTTTTTATTGTTGGCGTTGAAAAATTTTTTCTCTGAACGAAGAACCCTTAGGAGAATTTTGTTTTCGATTACTGTACACACATTTTTCTTTATAAACAGAAAAAAAAAATCAAGTGTCGAACTAGACATCTTGCTTTTCTTCATAGATGCGCTTGTCTCATTAAAAACTCAGATCGTCGTTATTTTACTTTCGCTTTAGAGTGAAAAAAAATTAATTTTTTTCTCACTTACATTGCACTCTGCTACAATCAACCAATTAGGATTAATTAAAACGTCGTCGCTTCAATCTTGAATCCGTTTCCAATCCATTAATGGCCATTAGTGTATTAGAAAATACAATTTTCGTTCGCACTCCACCCTTCATAACTCCCCCCCATTCCCGTCATCATGCACGCTAATTCAAAAACGAAATGAGAATTAAAAGGATGCCCAAAAATAAAAAAAAATCTAAATAAATGTACATAAAGCTTTGCTGCAAAACGAGATAAGACAAGGAGACGTTTAAAAACTTTTTTTCATTGGATTTTTTTATGAGGCGACACACGGGTTCGGCGAAATAAAAAAAATCCAACTGTCGAGAAGGTTTTTCTTCTTTTGGAGGAAATGGAAAAAAATAGCTGTTTTTAAATTAAAGTGGCATCCAAAAATAAATTAGCTCTTCTTTTTGTCTTTACCTATCTCTTTTATATCCTAGGTGCAATTTTTTAACAGCGTTTTTTAATGCGCGTCGTTTCATTTTTTCTAAATTTTTTCACCTTCCTACACCCACCATCCCCAACGTAACTCGAAATTCTTCTTTATAGTGGACAGAAAAATGTTCAGGTTTGCCATGTTTGAAAAGTAAGCTTGTACCTTGGCGTTTAATTTATCTTTTTTTCCTCCAAATTTTCTTACGTTCCTAAGGTAAAAAAGTACAGGAAAAAATAGTTTAAAAAGATTCGAGATTTGAGAAAGCAAAATGTAAGAAAAGCATTGCTCCTTACTTTATCATTTCAAGTGCATTGAAACGTGATTTTTAATTAAAATTTTTCTAGGGGAAATAAATTTTGAAAATTTATATAAATCACAACAAAAGAGTTAGATATTTTTTATAGAAATAAGGAATAAAAAGATATTTGTTTTTCATTCACACCCAAACATTTGTTTTCTTTATCTTTAATGATGAGAATTTTTATAATAATTATCAAACAAACAATATCTCAGAGTATATGAAAAACTTGAAAGGTGAACACAGAAAATAATTATATATCAATCTTAAACTTTCTCTTTCTCTCTTTGAATCCTTTATGGGTTTGACATACATGGATTTTAAATTTTTGATTTAAATATTGTTTATGACTTTATTGAGTTATGAATATTATTTATAACTCAATAATGCCTGTAATAAGGCTTGCACATTTGCTACTGAATGCTGTCTAATTATCTAAGAGTTCCAGTGAACTATAAATAGATTATTAGAAGCATTTAAATTTAAATAGGATTTACTATTCGATATTTCTAATCCATAAGCCATGATTCAATATTTCATATCATATTTTGATTCAATTTTTATTGTTTTTGACTCAATATTCTTCAGCACGGTTGATTTTTGACTAATGAATATTGTTTACAACTCAAAGGTAGCAAGATTGAATCTGAAACTTTAACTCGCCAAATATAGCTTAACTGTAGATGGTAAGAACACATTAGATGAATTAAAACATTTTAGGTTTTCATTTACATAATGTTCATGTCTTTATTGAATCACTAGTATTCTTAATGGTTCATTAATAGTATAATTGTATCATCCCCTTTTTCTGCAGAAAGGCGTCTAAATCATCAATTTGATGAGAGCAAGACGGATATTTAAAAACACTTTTTGAAATATTGTTTAATATTTTGTTGTTCTTATCTCAGTGATAACAAGATTTAATCTTATATTTAAAATTTAAGTCTGAGGAATGCTTTTTTACTATTGAGCCTTAGAGATGAGAAACATTTCGGACATTTTTATAGGTATATTGAGCCGCGTATAGTATTAATCATTTATATGATATGACTCAATATTACAAACTAGTCATTTTATTTATTTATGATTGTTCATGGCTCAATAATAACATTATAAACTTTGTTTTTCTTTTTGAATTGGTAAGTTATGGTGAGACCAAAATGTATTGTTACAAATATTTCAGGTTTTCATTGACATATTTTTAAGGTCTTGAGTCATGAATATTGTCGTTAATTCAACAGTAAAAATTGCAATTTCTCTTGCCTAAACCACCAAATTTTAGTGAGACCAGAATGAAGGTCAAATTCAATAATGCTACAATTGAGTCATGAACAATATTCATGATAAATGACATCGTTGGAAATAGTAAGTCCTGAACAATAAATATTAAAAAAACAATACATGACATGAAATGAGGAATCATAACATATGAATGATTAAGAATATTGAACCATAAACAATATTTAAAGAAAAATACAGATTGAGCTTAATTTTTCATCTTAGTCTTCTCATTTCTTCGTCAATTAGATGGTGTTCTTCAGAGACTTTTAAAAATCAGTCTTACTACCACTGAGAGGAAAACTATTCATTATGCAATAAATTGATAGATGTTTATGAATGATTTTTATTTTAAAAATTTGTTTATGACTGTATCCAATAATGAATATTGTTCATAGTTCAGTAGTAGCAAAATTTAATCTTACTCTATTTGTCTGAAAAACACTTTCTAAATCACTGAACTATAGTGTAACTAAGATAAGAGTGTTGGCACTATAAGCTACAATATCCTGCTTACTTTAAAATGCAAAATACTATAACAAAAAACTTGAAATAATACAAAAAAATTTGAAACCATTTTTTAATGCTTATATGAAAGATGCATTAACACAAAGACACAGTATCAAGAAAGAAGAAATCCGAAAGACAATAAGTTATTTGCCTGCAAATATTTAATATTTAAGATGTTTTTTGATAGTATTATCATATATACAATGTTTTAATATCGTATTTTTGCCTTAATATACTGCCTTATATTTAAAAAGTTATTAGTCAACTAATTGGAAGATTAACGTGTCACTTAAATTTTTTCTGACACTGCTTGAAGGACATCTTAACAGTTGAAAACTGTGTAATACTTTTTAATATCCATTGTATATTATTGCCTTTTCGGAAAACATTTCATAAGTAGTCGGTTGTATTTAGAGATTGTAAAAGAAGAAAACTTAGCTCCAATCATGACATATATGCAATCAGAAGATATGACGCAACATTTACTTCCTTTGTTCAACAATGGCTGGGATTAAACCCTAGACTTACCACTTGGAAGAGCGTGAACTTCCAAGACCATGATGAGTTTATCATTAATACTTATATAAATTTGATATTTTGAATACATTTTGTATTGTTGCTCTATGAATGTATAAAATGAACATCTATAAATGTGTCTTTATGAAATTCACTGCGACCTAATAGTAGGACCACAATCTTCAGAATAGAAGGTCTTATGTTTGATTCCAGCCTCTGTTGATCAGCAGAAATTGACATCGTGCGGTTCCCTGCGGGTCTATTTGGTGAGTTTTGGGGAATTTTCTAGTTTTTCTCTGTAGCAGTGTTGAAGTAGAAATTTTATCACTTTGATCTTTATTTCAAGTTTCCACATTTGGCTTGATTATCAATAGCGGTTTCGAATCTACTTAAATTTGTAGATCCGAACAAAAATAATCATAATGTTCAAAAAGAGTAACAAATATGACAGCAAAAACTAAAATGATTTTTCTTACTGGTAATACAAAATACGACAACTATTAACGAAAATCCAGTAAAACTATAAGCAAATAGTGGTTCAGATTATTTACAATAGTCTTTAGTCTTAGAAATCAGACTCTGTGTCAAAGTATATTTCCTAATTCAGAAACTTTAAATTTTAGATTAGTTAAATTTCAAAAATTAATTTCTTAGCTTTATTTAATTATATTCTTGATGAATCTATATTTCTCTTTTAAATTAAAGTTAATATTTTATTGGTTAATTAATGTACATTTGTCCATGATTTTTCTTAATTTTTAAAGGGTATAAAATAGTTTAAATAAACTCATTTAATTAAAAACATAGAATATATATAATATTGAGAGCTAAAATATTTGTTTTAGAATATAAAACTGAATACATTAAAATTTACTTTTAAACCATTACTGGCTTTTGAGGACAATTTTGTTAATTTATCTATATAGGATTTTTTTCTTTCTTTATCATAATCCAAGATAAATAAGTAAAATGCAAATTTTAAGATATTATTAATATTCCAGACTTTTTAATTTCGATTTTATTAAGAAATAATTCCCGTACCAGACTAGATTAAAATTGGTACTGTCTGATCCTGTAATAAGATTTGAAATAATAGAGATTGAAAATCAAAAGATTCAAAACCAATATTAGGTTAGATTTAAATTTGAAAATGAGATATAAAAAATAAAAATAGGCTGGTACTTTAAAAGTACTTATCCTGAATTCATTAATTCATTATAAATCCCTTTAAAAAATCTTAAGAATTGACTTCTTTTTTAATAAAAAAATTAAGTACTTTGAAACTAATTTTAAATTACTCGTTTTGATTAATATTTTTAAAATAATAATTTATCTAAAAATTATTTCATTCGTAAATTTTCAATAAAATACAACATTTTTTCCATACTCAAAATCTTTTAGTATAAAAAAACTGGATATAAACCATGCTGTTTTCGCAATTATTTTCTTTTTAAATTATAAAAAAATGAAAAAAATTATCTACAATTCTTGATAATTTAATAATATAACATTAATTAAATCAAGTTATTTTAGATGGCAAAATTTTTTTTATGATATTAACTTTATTATTCGCTCTTATGACTTTTTCTCACTTTATTTTTATTGTTAATATTAAAAATTTTTCTAGTAAAGACATTTCTGATTTATCATAATTCTATAATTTCCTCCATTCATTGATTTGCTTTCAAGTTGTTTTCAACATTTTCAAGTAAATTATTCGTTATATTTATCATTATTATTACGTTGCCACATTTTTAATTTAAGAAGATCTTCGTGTTTTTAAAATATATAAAGTATTTATTCATTATTATTATTTATATAGTGGAAATTTTAGTTTTGGTTATCTCTAATTAGTGAAAATTTTTAACAGTTGCTCATCTGTTTCTTGCGTATGCAAAACTGAGGTCATTCTGTCCGTCAGTTCAAGCTGTGGTTGTTGTTTCGTACATCGCTTCAACAGTTCATTTTGCCTTTCAGTTTATGAAGCTGTGATTATTGCATAACTCTTCAATCAAACAGTTCGTTTTATTGTTTTGCCTTGCAGTCTAACAGTTCGTGAGTTGCTTTTGTCCTTATGTAGGGATGTTTTTTATGAATCGAATTCTATTGCAAGATGTTTCTGTATCAAATAAGCTCCCATCTGCAAAACGTTATCATAAGGTGACGAATAAAACATTTTTATTCCATGTGACCAATTACTGTTAGTTAAAATATTTAAACGTCATATAACGGTTAATTTACATAAAGACTATTTCAATGCTTTTCTGACAGATTTTTATGATAGACATATTACTAAGCATTTTATATATTCATGACGTCTATATTATTCTTGAAAAAATTACAAGGTACATCTATTTAGAAAATGAAATGGGTACAGCGAAAGGGTGAATTATTTTAAGTATGAAGTTCATTTTACAAAATAATATATTTTTCGTGGGTATAACTTTATTAAAAAAGTGAAATAACTTTGGAAAACATTATGCATTAAAAATACAGTAAAATTTTTCAACAATATCAACTAATAGCTGTGGCCGTTATATAATATTATAATTTTTAGATTTTTGAATATTTTTTAATTTGAAACCATTAAAACTGGAAACATATAACATCTACGTTTGATGTCCAAATACTCTTATACATGCCAAGCCCATGATAAAAAGTTCTTGCAAGCTCGAAAAGGGTAAAAATTTTCTCTATTATATTATTTTTGTTAAACAATATTTTACAAATGCTTACTATATCTTTTTACTAATATTGAGCTCTATTTCTAAAATATTCATTACATTAGAGAAATTGTAAGCAATCTTTTACGATTGCTTCCAATCTGTGATTTTAGTAAAAAATTAGCAGAATTTCGAATAATTACCATGAGAAGTTAACATATTAAATTATAGTTATATTTTAAAATATATATTTAAAAGCATTTGATATACGGAAGTGGAAATATTTAGAATTTTTCAGAGTTTTAAATTAATACATGTAGAAATTTCAGAAGTTATTGAATTAAGCTCTCTTTTATGATTTGGTTTGTTGGTTTATATGTTGACTTTTCACATTTAATGGGTAATTCAATCAAAAACCACAGTTTAAAATGCACTAAGAATCTTCATAAATATTTACGTGTGAAGTGGGAATCAAATTTATGAATTATGAGTAGTGTCCCTAAATGATTGCGTGTCTATATCAAATGAAAATATCAAATAAAACTTTTTGATTGTCATTATCATCTACTGTAGAAATAAAACTTGTTGGGTTGCAACTTTAAAATTGTGATAT
The DNA here is from genome assembly GCA_037975125.1 of Latrodectus hesperus. NCBI lineage: Eukaryota > Metazoa > Arthropoda > Arachnida > Araneae > Theridiidae > Latrodectus > Latrodectus hesperus. The sequence continues at coordinate 63,466,894 of CM075858.1, forward strand.
GAATAAAATTTCTATGAAATAAAATTTAAAAAAATTATTCAAAGAAGAGACTTTTCAAATTATGTTAAAACAGAAAAGTTGAATTTTTCACGTAGTAGTTTCAAAATTCATTTTGTTAAAGAATGGTGAATAAAAATTAGCACAATTATCGGAAAATACTGTTGCACATTTTCTTCATATTAACAATGACATTATGTGGTTTTATTTCATAGTCATTAGTTATTACTTATAATATTATAACATCATATAAAAACATTTTTATCGTTATGGAATAAACTTCATAAATATTTGATCAATTATTTCACTACTGAAAATAAATATTTTTTGCATCTGAGGCCCGGTATTCCTATGGGATTCAGCGCCTTTTAAATGTATCCTACCTCTTCACAAATTTAAAAATATTTAGTCGATACATTCTTGGCTGTGTATATGAATGCATACAAAAAATGTGTTGCCATCTGGTTTGTTAGAGCGTTGTTCTCATTATCAGAAGGTAGTGAGTTCCGATTACAGTTCTGTATTATCCTTATGTATTACTTCATAATTTTGTATTATCCAACCAATGATCCGTCGTGTACACTAATTGTATCTGGGGCATTTAAAATGTGGCCTGGTTGCAATGTTCTGTATATCCAATTATACCTCTGGGGTGGCAGGCCAAGTTCTGGTGGTCTTCTGCTTAATTCTTGCATCGAATTATGAAGATCACTTCTAATCATGAATTATGCTTCTAATTATGAAGAGGCACGGTGACATGCTCACTGGTTTTTCTACAATTTAAAGATGCCCTCACTTTTTCTTTTGTCTTGCTGAAAAGAGAAAAATCCGAAAAAGTAAATTCTAGTAAATAAAAATTCATATATATATATATATATATATATATATATATATATATATATATATATATATATATATATATATATATATATATATATATATATATATATATATATATATATATATATACACACATAATAAATTAGCTTCAAATCTGTATATGGATATGTTTTATGAATTTCATTATTTTTTTCTAAAATTCATAATTTTGTATTATTCAACTATATAATTTTTATACTTTAACAAATTATCAAAAAGTTATAATTAATAATTTTCATCTAAGATTATTTGGCGAACATTCTGTAGTTCATTTTGCAACCCCGTAGGTACTTGTCAAAAAAATTAAATCCAAATAATTTCTTCTTTCACACGTCTAAGTTGTTCAGAAAGAAATATGTTCACTATTTTTAGTTGAAATCCTGTTTTTAAAATGTCAGTGCAAAGATTCAAGAATTATGTATGAAAAAAAGTATCTTAAGTGTCAAAAAAATGAGACAAAAAATGATGGAAAGAATTTGATTTAAATAGATAATTTTTTTTTTTTTACTTTTTAAAGGTAAAAATTTGTAGATAGAAAAATGGTAAAATGTTTAAAATTTATGAACATGTATACAAAATTAAGACAAAATAAAATGAGAAAATATTTTATTCAATTTATTTAAACTTTTTATCGATATCTTTCAACAGCAGAAAAATAATTAATTTAATTCATATATATATATATATATATACATATATAAAATAATAAGTAAAAATATGAATAGCAAAAAATAATAAAACAAGGAAAATATTTAAAAAATATAAAGAAATTATCGTATAAATATTTCCAAGACTTAAAGTTTGAAATTTCTAAATGTGAATGTAAAAACACAAAGTTAAGATTATGTAATGCTTTATAAGAAATTGAATAATATTAAATAAAAAAAACTGCAATTCTTAAAGTAATTCGTTTTAAGACAAATTTCTTCAAGTTAAGTGATGACAAAAAGCATAATTGGGAAAAATTAAGATAGTATTTTCCTAAGAACGTGAATAATATAAAATTATTTTTTGACTGAAAAGCAATTGGGCTAGATTAAAAGTGTTAAAATGTAGAGTTCTATGTTGACAAATATTTATTTCCAGTAATGAAAAACATGGACTTTTAAACGTTTTACTTATTACAAACAGCATATTTCTATGAGGGAGAAAAAAAAGCATTTTTTCAATTCGCGGAAAATTAATGGATTTGAAAAGAATTGATATGATTTTATAAATAATTTTCGATTTATAATTAGTATTTTATAATTTATAACTGAAAACAATTTGTAAATACCGTAGAATTTCTGGAAAAAACCTGCTTTCATGATAAATCCCACAAACTTATTATTTGACTTAAAGAAGTGAAGTAAAATAAAAACAATTTTTCTTCTTAAATTTATTAATAAAAACGAAGATGTAAAGACAAATCTTTATATTTAATATATGAACTGAATCCTGTAAAAAATAAGTGAATGATATGAATTAACATTATAATTCTTGCAAGGAGCTTTTTAAGTAAATCATATATGTGTAAACTCATTTTATATACGAAAATAAAAATATCAGAAACACGTCTTTTATTTATTCCTTTTAACTAAAAAGAACTCTTTTGCAATATTTACTACTTATAGAGTAGTATTTTACTTATTGTTTAAATAAAGGTTATTTAAATAAAGAAATATTCTCAAAACATTTGCTTAAAATATATAAAATTGCACATACTTTATAAAATGTATAATTTCATTAATATAGCAAATATTACACGAGTATAAAAAAATTTAACCACCGACTATGCTTTTGTGATTTGGTATATTATTCAGAAATAAAGATTAAAAAGTACTGAAAATAAATAAAATCGTGTTATAAAAATTATGCGATATAAAAAAAATAAAAAAATGATTAAAATTAAAATAATAAAATAAAAAAGCATAAAGTTTTTTTCTTATACTTAACTCACATTTTTTTTAAATAAAAGTATCATGTTTTATTCAAAAAATGAAATATAACGTATTTCTTATTTTATTGTGACCTGAATTCATAATAAATTAAATAGCGATCTTTTTAACTTGATTTTACTTGAATTCTGAAGTCACATGTAGAAACAATTAATTTTCCTATATTTTTTCAAGAGGGTGACTATGATTTTCGGCTTTCGTAAAATAAAAAAATACTCTTGTCTTTAACATGTAACATTTTCTAAATGGTTAAGAATTTAAAAGTTAAATATTTTGCATTTAATTAATTATTTGCAGCAATAGTTTTTTATGTATAAATTACGGCAGCATAGAATTCAAAATCAAAGTAATTCAAAGCAAAAACATAAATTTCTATACAATAAAATTCTGCTTAATTTTTTATACAATAAAGTTTATCACCAAACAGTCAAATTTGGTAACTTTTTATTATATTAAGAATATTCTCTAGCACCTATCCTAACAAATTTGCAGGAAAAAAAATTAATGCAGTTATGCCTTCGGTTTTCAACAGTGGCAAGTACGAGTATTAAACAAAGGCTTTTTCATTCCAAAAAAATTATTTCTGGCACTATTTAATTGTAATCCCATTAAAATGTTTTTTTCTGATTTTAATGGAAAATTATATATGATTAATGAATAAGTATAAATTTATGTGTCTAAAATATCAATAGAAACTTCATCCAAATAAGCAACAAATGTCTAATAGTTAACTTCCAACATCTCTTGTGTTAAAATAATACGATAACAAATAATTGTTATTGTTTTGTGATCTTTGAAAATTAATTTTATTTATAACAGAATTATATGCATATTTTAAACGATGTAAAGTTTATACTTTTTCTCCAAAAGCCAGTTTAATCTATTTCATTTTTTGTTACAACTTCTTTAAAATATTTTGATATTTCCATCATTACATTTTAGCAAGGAATTTTTAATGTTATTTAAACAAATTATCCTCCAAAGTGGATTTTTTCCATATTCAAACAATAATAATTTCCCCCGTTATTCACAATCATACAGAAAATGTTAAAAAATTCATTTTGCTTTTTTATTTTTTTAAATATTCATAGCATTTTTGTTACATTTATTAATTTTGTGATGGGAGTACAAATACGGCACTAATATTCGAATTTTAAAGAAAATTTTATAGATAAACTTTGAATTAATTATCTTGAATTTTATATGTAGTACTTCCAAAATTAAACAAAACTCACAAAAATTTTTAATTTAAAGGTCAAATATATTTACATTTTCATTAGAATTACAAAATATATAATAAAATATAATGTTGTATCTGAATACAGTATATAGATCAAGAGACATGCTATCATTTAAATCACTAAAAATGCCGTAAAAAACACATTTAATAAGCATCTGCAATTTTTTCTAAAAATTATATATTGTCATTAGAAAAGAGTCATTTTTAAATATAAATACTCGATAATATATATGTGTGTGAGTTTGTGAGTGAGTGTGTGAGAGAGAGAGAGTTAAGAGAGGATATTTTATAAAATGTACTTTAAAATTATGCAAATTATATCAAATAGAAGAATTTAAAACCAAATTATTAGAGCCAAAGGCTTTTTTATCAAATTAAATCAAGCCAGATAATTGCCCTATGTTGTTAGATGATTGAATGTCAACCTTGAAACTGTTGACTTTGAGTTCTATTTCTTGAAACAGTATTAATCGTTAGAAACTTGTATCTATATAAATACTGTAAGTGCTTGTTGAAGTTTATTACTAAGAGCAACATATTTGCAACACTAATCTTTTTAAATATAATGTTAACATTTCTTTTTTACGATGGTATTCACTTTAAGCTTCACAATATTTAGAAGTAACATTCGAACTAACAGATGATCAGTTGTTATTGCTCTGAATCACTTCAATAGCAATTTGAATTTTGCTTCGGATTAGGAAGTTCGTAATGATTTTTAAATTAATTAAAATTATAGGTACAGTTTAAATAAGCAATCTTGTGCAAAAAGACTATAGAACAGCAAACAAATACTTACTTGCATGAGCTTAAATACAAGTCATTGAAATGTTTACTTAGGCATACATTCATGTCTGTTTACGCTTGTTTAGGATGGTAGATATTTTTTATTGATGAGTCCTTGCTTAGTTTAAAGAGTTAATTTTGGAAACAAAAAACTTTTGTACTGATGAGAGCCAGAAAACTGCTATTACATTAACTGTGTCCATGAAATAGATAGATTTAATAAAGCCAATATTTTAAAATTTCTTGAAGCGGCTTTACTGATCTTATCACGACTTCAATAATCGTGATTAACTTTTAAGGATCTCTTTACTCTGCAACTTTATTGAGTCCAGTTTCTTTATATGGTTTTTCATCTATGCATAGATGCAGGTGATTCTGCACGATGATAATACTCGTCTTGCAAATGCCGGTCAATGGAGAATTATTTTCGTGAAGAAGAATATTTTTCATTTGGTATGGCCAGTACGTCTCCAGACCTTAAACTAATTCATCCTGTTTGGGATTGACTGAGAAAAACTGCTGTAATTTAATTCTTTTTCATAAACTATTTTATCTTCTTTACAGGGCAGTGAAAATTATTGACAAATGACTTAATGAATTCGTTATGGAGGTGCACGTAGAGAACCTTACTTAGGTACAAAGTGCAATATTACAAACAAAGGAAGAAAAAATATGTACTTGCTTGAGAGTGCGAATACAGAGAGTTCCATTCCTATAGCGGGCGAGAATTAAATTCATATGGAAATCATTTTCAAGCTCTTTCCCTCGAAATCTTAATAAGATTGAATAAGAGTTTACGTTTCAATCATTATTGAGATATGTTAAAATTCTAAACTTTCCACCTGTAAGTAATGTTTTCTTTCTTAGCACTGTAATGGCTTGCACTTGTATATTTTTTAGACTCAGTACATTCCACAGATAATGAAATTTTCATTATAGTCTTAATAATTGCACTCTAAAGATGTAATAATGCAATACTCTCAGTTGTTTGAGTTCATTTGTATTTTCTATATTCTCAAGAACAGAAAATTTTTTATGCCTACTGACATGAATCATTTTTAATTACAAAATTTTATTAAAATTACTCTTATAGAATCTTTCGAATTAATATTTGTTTAAAAAAGTTTAATTTGTCTAAGTAATGATAAGTGAAAATTGCACCAAATAACAAAAAACAGAAGAAAAACATCCTTTTAATAATTACAGTTTATCCTTTTTAGTCGAATTAATTTTTAAATGGAAAAAAGACATTATCTGTGTGAAACTTTATAAAATTTATAATCGAAATATACTGAAGAATTCTATTAACTTATATTTTAATTATAAGCAATATATACATTTTTAAAAATTAAAAGGTCACGTTCTCTTAATCCATTTTCATATCAATTAGTAGCCCGACAAAAATATCAAGTTTTAACTATCAAATTCCGATTACAATTTTGATTTTATGGTTATTCAGGTATCAAAATCATTGACTTTAGACATTAATAATATATAAAATAATATATATTTATCAACTGAAACTGACATAATTTATTCAGCTTGATTTATTTATTCCTAACTACCACTCAAAAAAGAGAAATAAAAATTACACTATGTAAATCTATTGAGCTGGAGCTTCATTGTTAAAATATAATTGAAATTACACTAGTGTCTCTATGATTAGTAGCAACGCATCATTCTTCAAAATAGAAGGTCCCGGATTCGGTCCCAACCAATACTTAATAACGGAAGATCAGTGTTTTGAACCATAAACATTTTGGATAAATTAACAGCTTAAGATATTGTTAGACATTTTATTACAAACTACTTAAATTGCCATCAGGGAGAAGCCAAGGCTGTATTCTCGTATCGCAATGCAGGAAACCAGGAAACCACTTCCCGAAGAATCAGCGCTTCCATCATGTTAATGAAGAGAAGCAATACCAAAATGATTTGGTGAAGCATTTAAATTTCGCACACAAGCAGCTTTATTACTCATATAAGAAAATCACTATTACTGTAAAAATTAATTCATTGCAATTTTTTCATCAGTATTTAAATTTGATGCAATAAATTAGACTTTAATGTATATAAACTACTTCTATGTTATCACATTTTAATGAAATTTCGCTCAGAAAAAAACAAAGATTGATAAAATATGTCACTTTGTAAATCTTTATATATAAATCTAAATTTTCAATTAAATTCCGCGTGCACAAATTGAGTCTTCAAAGATATCCACAATCTCGCTTTTATATATATACATATATATATATATATATATATATATATATATATACATATATAATCGTAGCACTCTCTGTGCAATCATTTTTAGATTCCTTAAATCTATGGTGATCGTATATAAATGAGAGTATATAAATTCTTTTTACTCCATTCATACTAGTAGAAATAAATAGCAGAAGAATACACTTCAATCTAACTCTGTATAAACAAAAAACAAAGAATCATTAATGAGAGGAAAGTAAAGTCTTTAAATTCAAAACTCGGGGTATTATGTGAAGTTACTTCAACATTGTGTTTTTCTATCGTAAAGTGCTATGTTGTTGAATATTTGCAATTTCCCTACCCCTGAAAACTCCAAAGCTCCTATATCGTCAGTAAAAAAAGGCAGAAGCGCAACACTCATGACCACACCCATGTTTAACAGTAATTGACATCGAACCCTTAGCATTTCTTTTGAAAGGAGACTTTTTTCTAGCAATAAGCCATGTTGAGCTCAAGGTGAGGGCTAGGCCACAATGGCTGGGTTGAATAGGGAGTGCTTTTCATCATCGAAAGGAGTTAGTGAGTTCGAATCCCAGCTTAACCGAAGATTCTTCGTATTCACTAAAGGCGGCTAGAGCAAGTTAAATAGGTCGTGGTTGCAATATCCTCCAAGTGAAATGATACCTCTACGAGTAACAGGTCAAGTATTGAGGATTTTCTGCTTGGTCCTTGCTTCAAAATCATGAACAATCGACTCAGCTGCTTCTATCCTACTGATAGAGCCCAACTCATTGCTAGGTACAGGGAAACATGCAGATGCAACAAGGTGAGTACTGAACATATGTTTTCTATTAGCACATCTGTTTGAAACAGACGTTTTGGATTTTTCGTGGTTTCCTCCATTGTGATACATAAATACTGCTCTCTATCTATCGAAATTTTTCCCAGTCGAGGTTAATAAAATAAAAGATTGACTTTGCAAAAATGCTTTACAATAATCTAAAGCTGTAAGACTGTTCGTTCTGCAGTATAAAAATTTCGTATGCTTTTTTGAAATATATTTCAAAAATAATCAACATTTGTAAATCTAATTTATCCCATAAGCTGTTATATTTTAAAATTTCTTATCCTTCAATTTTAAAAATACTATTTCATTCGAAATAAATTTTTCTTTACCTTTAACATCGTAACTCCCATTATTTCTTGAACAGTTTTATTAAACATAATGGATGAGAACACACAGCTACATTGTCCCGACAGACACAAATACTATTTTTCAAGAACAGCGGACTCTAAAACATCATTTCATCTTCTTTGTTTAGCGATGATTCCTTTTTATTTAAAGGATTTTTTTTTTTTTTTTGAAAAATCAAAAAAGGAATTTCCCATTCCTCGGGCGCGCTCTACTCAAAACCCACTCAAACGATTCCTTTCGAGTCGGCGACTCCCTTTCCAAGTCTGGCCAGATTTTTCTTCTCAACATGTGGAAGACATCGAAACACTACAGCGGGGGAGGGGCAGATGTAATCTTATTTGCGGTTAAAAGCAGTTCAAAGTGGAACGTGTTACCCATACTTGAGGTTATCGACGAGAAAGACGTGAGCGTCCATCTCAATTGACCGATTCTGGCTGGCTACTGACTACATCTTGGAGTCCCTGCCTCCTCTTATTCGATAAACAACTTACGACTACAAGCCATAACAGAAGATTATATCATCCCAAAGAGTTCGTTTTTGTATTTGTTTTCATTGATAAATGTATTTGAATATCGTAAATAACACTGAATTTAAACATTTTTTTTAATGTCATGCTTAGAATTTTAAATTTATTCTTGGTTAATAAAAGCTTTTTTTATGTTTTATTTATTCAATATAGTATTAAATATATTGTGTGAATATAAAAATTTGTTAAATTAAATTTGTTTCAGTTATTTAGACTTTTAGGAAAACATTTCCGGCTGATTGAATGGTTAACGTTCTAGCTTTCTGTTAAGAGTTTGTGAGTTCAGTTCCCACCTTAAGCTTGATAAATTGAATTCTTTGAAAACTCACTTAAAATTATATGTTCTAGTTCTTTTAACTCTTGTATACAAAAAATGACCACTACCTGAAAAATAAAAACAACCCGGATACTTTTTTGTCTATTAAAGCCATTGACACGCCTAACAACCTTCTAATTAAAAAAAACGATCAAATGAAGAAGGCGACACCTGAGCTTATCCTCATCTCCGTTTCACACAATAGTAGACCTTATGCAATTTTTTGTGGTGCATATGCCCTTTCAGCATAATGTTCAGACCCTTCAGCTAGCCATGTATTGAACTAGCTGCCTACTAATCCAGAGAATGAAATTTTTTCCTATAGAAAACTTAAGTTTAATTTGTTTTGGGAATATTATATATAAATGAAAAACTTTGTCATTTTAATATTACATTGAAATTTAAGAGATAATTTTAGCTTCATTAATACAAAGTTAATTAATATTAAAAAATGAAAACACACACCATTCAATTTTTAATTTCATCTAATCCATAAATTTTTACTCGTGATTGGTAAATTCAACAAAAAGTTTAGTTCAAAAATTTTTACGCATTTTAAACCAATGTACTTGATTCGAGATAGTAGTCTGTCAAACTAATTTGAAATATAAGTCAAAAATACAAACATCGGGAAAATTTTTTATACTAAAATTTTCTTTCTTCTCAATCAGAGCTTTTATCAGGCTAACTATTTCGTAAGTATTTAAGAAACATGTCTTAATTCAAAAGTTGTTTGCAAGTAAGAAAATGACAGAACTGTGTTTTTCTCTGAAAAAATCCACAGCATTAAAAAAATGAAGAAATTGAAAAAAAAAGAAAAGAAGCCGAAAGTAAACACAAAATATTAGAAATGTGTAAAGAATATATAATTAAATTACTGAAATCAGGAACATGAATTATCGTTCCCCTCATTTTTTTCAAGTTAACAGCTTATTTTATAGGACGAAATCAGTTTTAATACATTAAAATGTTCTTATACATGTCTTAAAAACTATTAATAATTCACATAAAGATTATTCACTAAAATATTCAATTATATTATTCAGTTTTTAAAAGATGCGTAAATGTTATTTAAAATTATTTTTATGCTAGTTTTATTATAAGACTAACTATTATGCTTGCATATGAAAGGAAACAATATAAGATGTTTTTACCTTTGCTAAGTACTCCTATATTTTAACAATCTTGATAATTCTTACCCACCAGAAGTAAGAAATTCTTTATTTATCAAATTAATTCTTATATATCTTAAATAATACTCCCATAGAGGACAACTATTTTACTTTAGAAAAACTGTAGATTCATATTATCAATGTTTTAAAATGGATGAAATACTATTAAAAACGTTTAAATACATGATTCTATCTTCCATTATGTCTATTGTAAAAAAATTATTACATGCATAATTGGGCATGGTGTGTAATATTTTTACCTTAGTCAACGTGTCTTGATATAATATAAAATATTTTTACATTCTCTAAATATTTTGTAAATTTTAATAAACCCTAACTGCTCTGCTTAATTCAGACATGACATTTAAGACAAGAGCTAGATTATAAAAGGGAAGTATTGTTTTTCATCTCTTGAAAAATGCTGAATTCTTCCTGAAATTAACTCCATTTCCTCAGCAGTCGATGGCCCACCCCTTCCAGACTTCCTCAGTTTGCTGCTTGAATAAAATAGCGCTCAGAGAAACGGGAGAGAACATACCCAAACAAAGCCGGCGACTTAGTTTCGAAAATTAATTGGGGTAGTTCTCGAGGGTCGAGCAGAAGACAAATACTCCCACCGAACAAATATATCCGGAAACGATGGACAAAGAGCCGTACTATCCTTGACAATCACAACCTTCTTTCCTGTCTGCATATCTATTCCCCATCGTCGGATTCGGCAAACAAAGATTGCGATATGCATGATGGGCCTTTGTGTCCCTCGGCTTACTTGCTTGGCTCGAAGAGTGGTCACACGCCAGCCTCGAAGCTCGCCAAGTGTTGACACTATCCGGACCGGGATTGTCTTTTGGTGGTGTTTTCGTGCCAAGAGCTGAAATTTTCGATCCCTTTTAGGCGAGGTACATAACAAAGGGACATAATCCGACTCGCAACTGTTGTTCTTGTATACAAAATCGGGATGGGAAACTTGTTTCGCCCAGTTTGTTGGCAAAGGAATGGGCATTTTGCAGAGTATATTTCAAAAGTGCCTTTAGGCAGCGAACTGAGACGAAAGTACATAGATTAAACAAATAAAGCAGATAAAGGAAACTCTACACAAATCGAATTTACTCCATGTTTTCAATTCTTTGAGACAATCATGTGTTTATAAAATTTAGTTTTTCCCTTTTGTTAATAAAATGTCAGATCATACAAGTTTTGAACAAATTATAAATTAAATCCCAGCAAAATACGCTTTATTATCGCTTATATATTTTAGTTTGTATAGTTTACTTTGAATTGTAAAATTAATATTTTATTTGAATATATTTGAATGCAGCTTTTAATTATCATATCCGGCAGAAATAAACTATCTTATTTTCAAGGTATTTTCAATAGATCATTTAATCGTCATATTTAGAACAGATAATTTATAGTTAACAGTTTTAAATTAAAAACTTGGACTAATTTTTGAGGAAAGGGATTTGTTCTTTTTTTTAACATTAATATAACTGCTTAATATTTTTCTTACTAACCGGTTATTTCAGGAATTCCGAAAAAAAAAAACTGTGTGAAATGCCTTAACAGTACTTCAACCCTTATTGTACAATAGAAGTTATATTTAACTATATTTACTAATTTATAATTTGCAGAAAATTTAAATCAATATGAAATTCTTATTATGTATATCCACCAAATTTTTGTCAGAGTTGATTCAGGAACAGCTGAATTGAATGGAATGAGTCTTATTTCAGTCTGTTGGTCTCCATGTAACAAAAGCTGTGCTTAATCTCAGTATTTTGGTTACAGTATTTGTAGTTAATTCAAAAATAATTAGAGTACTAACTTGAGAATTAACCTTTCCAGATCTATACTCGCTTCAAAAATGGAAGCATGTGATTCTTTTTCCGCTATTAAAATATGCAACTGCTGAAGATAAAGTATATATGGCATCGAATCTTCCGTTCACTTCAATGAATGATTTTTTTTCATAACTATAAGAAAATTTAAAAATTAATAGTTATAATTTAAAAAATAATTTTTAAATTTTCTTATAGTTATATGAAAAAATAAATTTCATTCACTGAAGTGAGCATGTTTTTGCTTTTTTTCAATGCGCTCTCTAATCGAAAATGAGACTTAGTTGAAGGAACTCCAATTTTTCGATATATTTAATAACTTCACAATTAAAGAAAATTTTAAGCTCTTCAAGCATCTTTCGATTTATTTTTGACTGATGAGTTTTTAAAAAATCATTTCGCGTGGTACAAATTTTTAGCATTTCGGTAATTATTAGCAATGGTTTTCTCACAGGGATCTCTTTATTCCTGTCCTCTGCAGTTACCTGAGCATGGTTTGAAGATGCGCTTGGATTACTTTTTGAACTGCCTTGGTAGACGATTTTTGCCACTTGAAGTTTAATAGAATCCATGTTCTACTGTACACTTTATCATCGGTGAGGACACTGATTATATTCTTGTAAATGTGGCTCGTAACCAATTTTCCGTTTTTTAGACAAGAACTGTGGGTTTTGATTCCAATTTTTGAAAGCTATTAATATTGCTGCTTTTGAGAACTTAATGAAATTTGCTGTCTTTGAAATTGAGACCCCTCCTAAATAGGCACCAAAAATGTGCACTTTTTCAGAGAACGAAATATTGTCCTTCCTATTTAACTTCATTTTGAAATGCAATTTTACACTTTATTTATGCCAACTTTCTAATGAGCGTAATCTACGTCATAAAAAAATTTGTATTCTTCATTTTTAATAAACATTTAAAAGAAAATTTCAGATTACTTATTTATGGCCAGTATGTAATTAAGTTATTATAACAATTATTAAGCCACCTGTACTATTTACATTATGTCGCCAAATTTCGTTTACAACTGTTTATTTCAGAGAAGCGAAGATGCAATACACGATAAATTGTTTCGTAATTTTAAACTGGGGTCAAATGCCGAGATCCAGAAGTGGGCTGAATCTATAGCCAACATCAATTAAGAAACATTGATCCTTATTGAAAAATTGGCCTGAAAGAGAGAAAAAAGCTAATCTAGCGAATTAAAAACTAAATGAGTTTGTGTGGGTTTTGTTAGGAGAAAATTTTCAAATTATCATAAAAAATTTAAACTGGATAAAAACTTATTTCAAACGAGAAGAATATGCTTAGTCATACTTACGTTACTGTGAAAAAACATTTAATGTGTTCCTTAAGTGCATTTTCTGTATTTGTTTCCCTGACTACACAAAATTGTTAAAGTTAATGAATTTAAATATTTTTAATTATTAATCAGAGTTTAAATTAATAATTAAAACAAATGTTTCTTTTTTAATTGTTTATAAAATCCTCAACTCAATGTTTGTTTCCTTTTTGCATCCCATTTTACTATAGGAAACTTCATTTCATTAATGAGAATTTTATAGCATTTTATATATATATATATATATATATATATATATATATATATATATATATATATATATATTAGGTCTACCAGAAAGTTCTGTCCGCTCCGGTTACAATCAGTTTCAACAAGTATTCAGCTCAACAAACCATTTCCGACCATATTCCAAAACTAGGGTTTGTGTGGAAGTATTCGAGATGGAGGCCACACAAGTTAAATGAGAAGAATTTGAATGATCGAATCATCATATGCATATCTCTGCTTGCACGCAACAAAATCGAACCCTTCTTGGACCGGATCATAACTGGGGATGAAAAGTGGATTACCTATGAAAACATCATAAGAAAAAGGGCATAGTGTGAACCCGGAAAACCTGCCCCCTCTACCTCTAAACCGAAGTTGAGCCTGAACAAGAGAATGTTGTGTATATGGTGGGACATTCGAGGACCAATACATTTTGAGCTGTTGAAACCAAACGAAAGGCTAAATTCGGAGAGGTACTGTCAGCAATTGTGGATAAATTAAAAACAGCACTCCAAGAAAAGAGGCCGGCGATGTTCAATAGGAAGGACATCATACTGCTTCATGACAATGCCAGGCCACATGCTGCTTTGGGGACTCGTCAGAAAGTCGCAGAGCTAGGCTGGGAAATTCTGTCGCATCCACCATACTTCCCGGACCTAGCACCATCTGATTATCACTTGTTTCTGTCCTTACAAAATTTCTTGCAGGGCAAACAATTCAAGAACGAAGAAGATATCAGACAAGCACTGGTTCAATTTTTGGCCTCTAGAGATAAGACATTTTTAAAAATGGGATATACAAATTGCCATCACGCTGGCAAGAAGTCATAAATAATGATGGCAATTATATTATTCAATAAAGTTTATCCAAAGTATGAAAAAATGTATTCCTTTGTTTCATTCTAAAACGGACCGAACTTTCCGGTAGATCTAATATATATATATTATTGTTCATGGTAATGGTGCAACCAAGCAATTTAATCTGTGGATGTAAAATGGAACGACTGACCTATGAAAGGGGTAATAGCCGTCTGATTCCACTATTATACTTACAGACAGTATACTATATTCGTAAACTGATGGAATGCTGTGTCACATCCTCAACTACATCACATTAAATACAATATGCAGCACAGCAATCGGTTAAAAGAAGAAAATTTGAATCTTGATTTCAAAGCATCGTATTTCCCTAAGCATCAAGGACCTTTAAACTTTACTATTTTACATTAAACCAACATTCACCTTAGGTATAATGAGTTGCCAAGATAAAAATCCAAAATATTTAAAAAGGAATCACACTTTTGACTCCTTCGCATTAATAATTTGATTAAAGTGAAGAAATTTTTATATTATTTTGTTTATCGCTATACTTATATACTCAGTATGTAACCAATATGCAAACAGTATGTTCTGCTATAGCAGACGTATTGTTTCACATGAATGACATCATGCCTAAGGCTTCAAACTATAATGTTGTTGCTACGCGCTATGATCCTCTACAGTTGCGGCCATATTGGACCAGTCATGAGGTGAGCTCTAGTTGTGTACTGTCACTCCAAATATGTAAAAAATGGCTGTCATTGATTAAACAAAAAAATAATCATTTGATACTACACCATTCTTTTCCGAAATCTCTACGGTTATACATTATCATAATTTCACAAACAAGATTTTAAACTCTTAACTCAATTTGAACCTTTATAACAGACGTTTTAAATGTAGATCTTGACATACAAATCGGTGGATAATTTTTTTATTATCGATTTTAAAATTTAATGACATCGAAATGGCTGAATCAGGAGTATCTTACACATGCTTAGTTAGATGGAAATTTTAAAATAAACGTATGAGAAAATATTCTTTTCGAGAAGTGGAGGCTCGGATTTTTTTTAAAGTTTTGTTTGTATTCGAGTTTGACTCAATTCTCGGAATTTGTAACAGAAAAATTTGCTGACTTTACCGGTACGTACTTACTTCTTTGAATTCTATTAGCATTGAGAAGAACTCAAGCATTTTATTTTCACTTATTTAAGTTTGTTGGAATTCAGAAATTCCAATAAGATTATTTAATAATTAGTTTCTCAAGAACGTACAAGATGGTACATTCACTATGAACGACTCACAGGACAATATATACCCTTTATTGAATGTGAGTATCGCATACCGAAACATTCATCAAACTCCGTATTAGACTATGATGATAATGCACCTCTAGCTATACAATTAGCTTCAGAAGCCGGAATTTCAAATTTCACAGTGTTTTTGTGTCCCACAGCAGGATATGCTTCTGTTCCCAAGAGGCCTTCACAGTTAAAATCTGAACTATTAAACGCTATTTCCAACAAAAACGGTGTTGAAGAAGTCAGACATACCAGAAACGGAAAATTAATTATCACTACAAATGACTATAAAACTGCAACAGAAATTTGTAGAATCCAAACAGTATTAAATGTCCCTGCAATTCCCCAAATACAAATAGAACAATACACTACGAAATTCATTATCCCGTTCATATCAGTGGACAAAAATCTAGAAAATCTAGCATCAGAAATTGAAAATAACGGCCTTATTGTATCACAAATACGACGTTTCAATAAAAAGGGATCTTCAGAACTTTCAGAAACTATCTTGGTAAGAGTCTACGGACATAAAATCCCGTCTCAAATTAAAGTGTTTTTAACAATTGTAAATGTAAAGATTTTTGTGGATAAAGTTCATCAATGTGGAATTTGTTTTAAATCTACACACGCAACAAAAAAAATGTAAAGTACAATCAGCTTTATGCAGAATCTGTGGCTCACATCACAATGTTGATCCTTGTTTAAATAAAGTCCCATATTGTGTAAACTGCAAAGGTTCTCATACTTCAGATGATCCTTCATGTCCATCTCGCGAAGAAGAAACTCGGTTTTTATAATTTAAGGCGATAAACCACCTATCTTTTATTGAAGCAAGAAGACAATTCAAAAGCTCTAAATCCAATTTTGCTACAATTGTCAAATCTAATCAACCATCAGAAATTACTCATGCTAAAATAAATGAAATAGTCACCTCAATGCTTACGAAATTTGAGGAGTCAGTAGAAAAAAATTTTTAGCTATTCAAACCCAACAAGAAGCCATTCTTAATACTATTTTGCAAAAATTTGAAGAAACTGTAAACAAATTTTTTTAAACTAGAAGTCTCTCGTCTTCCCCTGCTAGAAGGAAAACTCGGAAAAGTAGTCCAATACTAAAGCAATCATCAAACCCAAGTAATAGCGACATTAATTTCAATCCAACTTTACCTGTAAACAGTGCATTTAAATTTGGCAACTCTTCAGAAGAACAATCAGAAGTAATTGAAAATGCAAAACTTAGAAAGGGAAGCAATAAAATTTCCTAACAGATTGGACGCAACTTTTATCCTGGGTGCATCATTCCTTAGAAGTCAAACTGTAATCATAATAATTGTAACTTTTTTCATGTTCTCATTAATTTCATGGAATGCTCGAAGTGTTCTCAATAAGCGCCCATACATGAAATTTCACTATTTTAATTCTGCAGATGTTATTGCAGTACAAGAGACTTGGTTAAAAAAGTTGACAGGATATCTTTATTTAACAAAATAATCTTTCGTCAGGATAAAGAAGACAGCCGAGGTGGCGGCCTTCTCTTAGCAGTAAATAAACACATTCCAACAAAGCAAATTTCTCCTACACGTCTCTCAGATGATGGCAAAGAACTCTTAGCTGTCAAGATCACAGTGGCAACGACTACAATAACTATTATTAATGTTTATATTCCTCCTGGCAAATTTTCTTCAGAGTGGCTTCACAGCATAATTCAAAGATATCAGCCTCCTTATATCATCATAGGAGATTTCAATATTAGACATACATCATTAGGAAGCTAATCCACTTCATCAAGGGCAAGTGACTTTCTTGAATGGATTCAGGAAGAGAATTGCTGCCTCCTGAACTCTGAAATTCCAACACATTACGGTCCACATCATAAGCCTTCACTCATTGATTTCATCTTTGGATCACCAGACATTTATCACCTAAGTCATATTGATGTTCACCCAGATTGCTTTGGAAGTGATCATTTACCATCTAAAACTACCATAGCTATTGGAGACATTGATCACCATATACCGAACAGATCACGGATACTGTGGTCAGAATTATTTGCTGCTATCAATACTGATCATAAAATTTCTAATCTTCACTCTATTGAACAATTCAATCATCTCTGCATAAATAAACTTCATAAGTTTCGAAGATGGCAGAAAATGCCAAGTAAACCTTATCCTCCATGGTGGTCTTCTAGATGCGGTTACCTCCTGGGACAAAAAAAACGTCTTTGGCGTAAAGCTAAACGTACATGTGATAAGTACGTTTGGATGGCATATAAAAGAACTGCAGCAGAACTACATCGACTATTGAAATATCTGTCTCGAAAATATTGGGCCGAAATAATAATTTCAGCTGGAACATCAAAAAATATTTTCAACTTATTAAAAAATCTCCAAAATAGAGTTACTGTATCTCCAACTTCACATATGATCTTATTACATAATAATTCTCCAGTGACAGATCCTACCCATCAAGCTAATATGTTTACAGACTTCTACACTCGTTCTCCAGTTTTAGATGTTATTCCACTGGATTTAAGTACATGTGAGGATTTCTCTTACAATAAACCCTTCACTGCATCTGAACTGCAAGAAGCTTTGGCAAGATGCAAAAATTCGTCTATTGGTCCAGATAAGATATCTGCAAAATTATTAAAAGGCATTACTACTACCAACCTAGACTACCTCCTCTCCCTAATGAATAAATCATGGCTTACAGGTATTATACCAGAAATATGGAAATCCTCCATTGTTATTCCAATTTTAAAACCAGGAAAGATGGCCAATCTTGTGGCATCGTACAGTCCTATATCTCTGACTAGTGTCATGTGTAAATTAATGGAAAAAATGATTTTGAAGAGATTTATTGACCATATATCAACCATATCTTTCTTTCATCCCAATCGCCATGGATTTCTGCCACATCGAGGTTGTGACTGTATTTTATCCATCATTCATCATCACATAATTTCTGCCAGATCCTCTAGATAATTTGTTGTTTTGGTTGCAGTGGATATTTCCCAGGCATATGATTCAGTTTGGCCAAATGGCCTTGTTTATAAATTACTTCAAGCAAACATCAAAGGAAACGCTGCTTTGTGGATTCAACAATTCATCTCAACTCGCTATTTTTAAGTAAAGTGGAGAAATAAGCTATCTTCATCAGCCACCTTATATAGGGGAGTTCCACCGGGGAGCGTGTTATCACCTTTCCTGTTCTCAGTATTTATGGCAGACCTCTACGATATCCTTCACCCTGACATCAAATGCTTCATGTACGCTGATGTCTACTATATGAATCTGTTAACTTGGGAAAACTTCAGCAGAAACTGACATCTGCACTTGGAATATTACAAAATTGGTGTCAAGAATGGAAGTTATCGATAGACACACAAAAATGCTCGATGATTAATTTTTCTTCAAAACTACAACAACCTAATTTCAAATTGTTCATCAACAACCAGCCTATCTCCTGGAGTAAAAATATTCGAATTTTGGGATTACATTTTTCACACAATTTATCTTTCCGTCATCATTTTCAGGAAAAGAGAAAAGCTATATCAAAAAAGTTGAATGCTATAAAAGGTATCGCAGGTAATAGATGGAGTGCTCGAACTGCTCATCTTCTTCAAATCGTGAAATCCTTTATTGTCTCCAGTCTGGATTATGGCTGTCATATATTTACATCAGCATGCTCCACAGACCGCAAAATCCTTGAAACTGTATATCACACTGCCCTAAGAATTGCCACATGTCTTCCTAAGTGGACCCCCATACCGATAGTTCTCCAAGAAGCAGGAGAAACTTCTCTTCAATCTAGACATGAAATGCTCTCATTCAACTTTTACAATCGGAATTTAAGCAAGTCATCATTATTCCCCTGTGCTTCAGCTTGGGAAAAGCTAACTTATAACCGAGTTAATCGTAATCATCCTCTGGCCATTAAAGCCGAATTGTGGCTCAACCAACAAGGAATAAATACCTCGTGCATATTAAAAGTCCCAACAGACTGGCCAGAAATGTCAACAAAAAAATCCCATTTGTTCCTCGAGTCTTCCTTTTCAGACTAAATCATTGCCAAAAGATATAATTTGTAAGCTATTTCACCAGGTTTGTGAGTGACAAATACGGTGATTTTTAGAGATGCTTCCAAGCAGGGATCAAATGTGGGCATTGCAATAGTCAATTTTACAACTAGTTTATCAATAACAGGGAAAATTAGCTCAATAAACTCCATCTTCTCGGCAGAGGCTATGGCACTGCTTATTGCAGTCTCTAAAATTTGCACTGAACCCAAAAAATATGTGATTTTCCCAGATTCACTTTCTTGCATCTCTGCTCTTTCAGATTGTTCCAGGACATATCACCAACTATTATTCAACTGCTTCGATTCCAAATTATTCAATCTACTGAAAAGTGTTTGTCAATACAGTTTGGGTTCCCGGACATTCAGGGATTGCAGGTAATGAAATCGCAGACTCATTGGCGAAAGCAGCAACATAAAGTCAAAATGCTATTCGATCTATTTCTCCTGAAGATCTAAAACAACACATCAAGAAATATTACTTAAAAGAAAGTCTCAATCAATGGAAAAATAGCAAATATGCTGAAGCATTCACTCATCTCACATCTATTCGCAAAAAACACAGGCTGTTTACGAAATCGCGACTAGAAGACGTATGGCTGGCCAGAGCAAGAACAAGATCTTTTCCTACCAATTCAATTCTATTTAGGTTTAACCTCTGGCATACAGACCGCTGTCAGTGCGGTGAACCTGAAACCATAGATCATATTCTCCTAGATTGTCCTTTATACGAACATCTGAGAAATCAACTACGAAAAAAACTAGGAATAGGAGCATTATCATTCTCTTGGATATTTGAGCTATCTACAAATCCGGAAATTAAAATTCTTGCATGCAGTGAATTTCTACGTCTGTCTAACAGATTCTAATCTTAATGAAAAACGAAATATACAACTCAAAATCCTTGAACTATTTTCTAACACAAATTTATAAATCCGAATTTATCTTCTCATATCAAGACGTTTTTGTAAGTGATCACCGACTTCAATTGACTTTACTTCAATAATGTTAGTCGATTGACTACATAAATCCCCTCCATATACCTTCTTCAATGAGAGCTAAAAGCATCTTAGCATAAAGCTCCAAAAGTGTCCGCCACAACCTACCTAGATGGAAATTTTCTGTAATGTTACTAACGCAAGGCTGTGGATACGTAGGTTTATGCTTACTCTGACATAAATATGCAGCATATATATATAAAGATATATATAATGCGATAACATTTCCGTCAAGGTGTTTGAAATTCAAGGAAAACCACTACTACTCACTCAATTAGTTTTAAAAAACATTATCACTGAAAGTTGTATCCGGTATATAAGTATTTACAACTGAATATGAATCTTAGACTGTGAATGAATTTATTAAATGTTCATTTTTTTCTAAAAAAAGCTACGGTAAGCATATTAATATTTATTTTTTTCTCTCATTTATAATTTATATTATTATATCATAATCATAAAATTTTGACACTGCTTAATACTTAATCTAACAGCTAAAAACTCTTTTTAGCTAAAAATTCTTTTGACACTGCTCCATTACCTAAAGCCTTTTTGTCAACTATAAAGAGTTTTTCTTGGACAAAAGATGTATTCCAATTTGTGAATCTGGGAACCCGATAAATTCTTTAGTATCAACACAGACACAAATACATGCAGAGAAAAGAAATGCAACACCAAACTCTCGTTGCTTAGTAATTTGCTAGATTTGAATCGATGGCTTTCCAATCTAAATAACGCATGTTTCCATTAAGCCATTAAAGAGAACAGTTTACGAGAAAATTTTGATTTTGCGATAGAAATATTGAATAATTTGAGCAAATTGAGTAACATCCACATTATATACACTGCTGGCGACCCAAATTGCAACACCAAGAAAAACAA